>CAUYUJ010001816.1:85000-87997 GCA_963575745.1 Prorocentrum cordatum
CGCCCATCTCGCTGTCGAAGGCCAGCTGGATGATCTGCGTGAGCGTGTCTGCGTCCCAGTCAGGCTCGACGGTCGGCACTGGTCCCATTGCACGGACGTAAACCTGCTCCCACTCGGCCGCCCCGAGCCACTCGGGGCGGAGGTCGTCCAGCGGAAGCACGCCCGCGCGCACGCAGCCGAGGCCCAGCAGGCCCATGGCCAGCGAGCGGGGAGCCAGGAGGCCGACGGACGCCTCGTGCAGGACCACCGCGGTGCCGCAGCTGTAGCTCTGCTGCCAGAGCTGCACCAGGACCGCCCCGAAGCCGGCCCAGCGCCCCGCGAGGTGCTGCCTGCCGAGGACCCGGAGGCGCGAGAGGAGCGCGGCCAGCCACGAGTGGAGCGACGGGGACCAGATCTGCCAGCCCGTGCAGCGCAGGATGCGCTTCTCCGCCGCGTCGATGTCCTCCGGCGACGCAGGCTCCACGGCCGCGCCGTGGCGCCAGAGCACGTCCGTCAGCGTCGCCAGCCGCTCGCTGGTCATGGTCTGCGAGGCGTCCTCGGCCTTCGCCAAGATCCTCAGCACCGCGATCGCGTGCGACGCGGCCTGGTCGTCGAAGTTCAGTCCGCGGGCCGCCAGGACGTCGCACATGTGCATGCTGTCGAACCAGGCCTTCTGTGGGCAGGCTGCGCGGGTGGCCTGGCCCCAGACCTTCGAGATGGCGGCCATGAGGAAGCGCGCGAGGGCGAGCCTGCTGGGGACGCTGAGCAGCACGGCGTCCTTGCCCAACGCGGCCATGCGCTCCTCGCGCTCCGCGCGGCAGCGGAGGAACGCCGTGGACTCCCCGCAGAGCTCGAGCTGCTCCTCCACCTCGTCGGTGATGCAAAGGTCCATGGGCCCAGGCTGCTCGGCGGGAGGCCCGCGGTAGCGCCGGCCGCCCGCCTTCGGCGAGGGACTGTTCAGAGTGGCCGCCAGGGAGCACCTGGCGCTCTCGGAGCGAAAGCTTCCTGAGCTGAAGCGGCCTGAGCCAAAATGGCTAGGGAACGTTGCGGCAAAATGTTGGAACATGCGCGGGCGCCCCGCGATCATGCTGCATTATTATCGGGGATGGACAACCCCCCCCCTTTAGTAAAACGTGGTTTAGTGAAAACGACCCCAGGCCCAAACCTGGCGGGTGCAAGCCTGGAAAATGACGGCCGCGGCGCCCTCTCGACAAGCGAAAACGGACACTTCACGAATCGACGTGTCAGGGTGGGGGTTCTGTCCACCCCCGATAGAATCTGGGAAGGATGACGGGGGCGCCCTGGCACGCGCAGCGCACCTCGCGGGCGCAGCGCACCTTCCTGGCGGTGGTCCCAGTGGTTGGCGGCCCCTGTGCATGCTGAGGCTCGGATGCTACTGATGTGATTAGAAGAAAAAAGAACGCCATAAGCATAAACTTTTGGCGCTCCGCGCGGATTTCTTGGGTCTGCGCTGGACCCCCCTCCCTGGCGCGCGGAGCGCGCCAGGGGCGGCGCTGGGGGCGCCGCCGGGGGGGCTCAGCGCGGATCCAAGAAATCCGCGCGGAGCGCCAAAAGTTTATGTTTATGGCGTTTCTTCTGATTCTTCGAGTGTTGGGAGGGCGGGTGGAAGTGAGCGACACTGCTTGCGGCTTGTGGGTAGCTTGACCCATCCTTCTACCCTCCCCCCGGATGCCCCAGGAGGCAGTGGAGCGGCCAAGACGGCCCAAGACAGCTCCAAGAAGGCATCAGAGAACGCATGATAGCCCCCTAAGATGGCTCAAGATAGTGAGCGTTTTCTTATTCGGCGTTTCGACATTGGGCGGAAGGGGGGGGTCTGGCTCCGGACATCTGCTTAATGCGACTGTTTGCAACAGGGCGTCCATTATGGGGGAGGCTCCACCTGCTCGAAACAGGCGCGCCAAAAAAATAGCCAAGATTCACTCCAGGGGGGGGTGAAGGGGAGGGGGTGCGAGGGCCCGCGCCGATGAGCAACACAATGAATAAGAAAACGATCACATAGTCTTGTGGATGCCGCGACAATGGACATCCTAACAGTCCTATCATTGAAGTTAACATGTGTTTGAAATGCAGGAAAATGTTATAAACATCTTGGTTTAGCATGTTTGAAACATGTTTAACACATGTTCAAGGCATCTGGAAATGGTTTGGCAACATGTTTCCTCTCCACTGATCGTCCTCCACAAACACTTTCAAAGATGGCTCCTGCTTCCAAGATGCTTAAGCGGCTCCAAGACCACGCCAAGGCTGCTCCGAGCAGCCACGAAGCCTCAAGAGGACACCCCCCATAGAGTTATGTCGGGCGTGTCCCCCTACAGGGTGATCTTCGACGAAACATGAAATGCCCAAAAAACCATCCAAAAAGGTAGAAAAATACTCAGAAAATAGTCCCCAGACTATTTTTGGACTATTCTTTGACTATGTTTGAGGTATGTTTAATATGTCATCGAAAATCCCCCTGTAGGGGGACATGCCCGACATAACCATCGAGGCCAAGCTCCCTGCAAAAACCACCAGAGAACAGGAGCTCTGCAGTCTCGCCTCGTCGCTTCCGAGGGCCTCCGAAGCCTCGAGGCGGCCCCAAGGGGGGTCCAGGAGAGAGAGAGAGAGAGAGAGAGAGAGAGAGAGAGAGCCCGAAGAGAAGGGGCCCACGAGGCTCCCGGGAGGCAGCCCCAAGAGGGCCCACGAGCGCCCCAGGAGCTTCACGAGAAGGCCCCCGAGAAGCGATTTTTGGGGAAAACGCAACACACACACAAGAAACACAAACTATGGGGGGGGGAAAAAAAAAAAACAAACAAAAACACGCTGTGGGAAAAACCACCGTGTATGTTTTTGTTTGCCCCATAGCGTGTGTGTGTGTGTGTGTGTGTGTGTGTGTGTGTGTGTGTGTGTGTGTGTGTGTGTGTGTGTGTGTGTGTGTGTGTGTGTGTGTGTGTGTGTGTGTGTGTGTGTTGTGTGTGTGGTGTGTGGTGTGTGTGGTGTGTGTGTTGTGTTGTATGT
>CAUYUJ010001817.1:0-22500 GCA_963575745.1 Prorocentrum cordatum
ACACGCACCCCACACACACACACACACACACACACACACACACACACACACACACACACACACACACACACACACACACACACACACACACACACACACACATATATGCCCGCATCCGCGGCCTCGCTCTGGGCCTCCCACGTGGGAGCCGAGCAGGCGGGGTCGACGGATCGCGCCGCACCGACGGTGCATCGACGACGAGGCTCGATGTGGAGCCATGGTTTCTCCACGCCGATGGCGCCGATGTGTGTCGCCGGCGTCGCCGACATATCGCCGATGCATCGCCGACGTATCGGCGATGCACTGGCGATGCGGGCCGCTCCTCCGACCCCTATCTACGTAATCAGACCCCACTTAGGAGGCCTCTAGTATCCGCGGCCTCGCGGGCCGGGCCCCCTGGGCCGCGACTCCGCGGATGCGGGGCAGTTTCTCGCAGATGCCTCGCGGGGAATGTGCGCGTGCGACCGCGTGTCCGCGGGATCGCGCCCTTGATCGGAAACTGGAGCATATACATTACCAGTGGCAGGCGGTTTTTCAGTCCCAGGACTTTTGAGGGTCGGGGGCGACGTCGGGGTGGTGTGGTGTATACTTTTTTCCCCCGTTTTCCGGTGGAAGCAACGAAGAATGTATACACCAGGATCCCGTATACACCAGGATCCGCTTTCCTGTGCGAGATTCAGTGTGAGGCCAGACAAAGGCGTCGGTGTATAGAGTTCGGTTCCCCACTTGAATCCAGACCGCGAGGGCGCGGATACGGTTATGTTCGCTGCTCGCGACAGTTGGTGTAGATTGCGCCCTTGCATATTGACTCGCAGCTGTGGTGCCGCACTTGGTGGGCCCTGGGAGCAGCAGGGCCGTTCCTAAAACCGTTTTCGCAAACAGCCTCTTGATTGCGAAAATGGTGAAACGACGGTTCACCGAAACGGCAAGAACGGCTTGGGTTGTCCAGGGATCCGAAGGGTGTTCGGAACCAATTCGAAAACGGTTACGATCCAGTAAGACAAGTTCTTTGGGCCAGGCCCCCACCAGGGAAACGAAAACGGTAAAGCCATGGCACCAGAAACGAACACAGCACACAATAAGCACACATAAAACGAAAACCCAAAAGGTGGCTCTGTCGTTTCCAGAACCCACCAGGCTGCCGCATCGCCAGATCAGGAACACGTGTGGGCAGAGGCGGCGACGATCGAAGGTGAAGAGGAGGAGGGAAGGAGGGGTAAAGAGGAGGTGGGAGGGATAGAGCTCAGGCCTCGCAATGCTGCTGCCCGCGCCGAGGCGAGAGCATCCCATGCGTGCAAGTGTATCACTCGGGCGTTGTCGCCGCAACTCTTGTGGGAGGGGCCGCTTCTGGCACCCGCCCTCTTCGCCCAGCATAGCCCAGGGCCAGAGGTCGGCGGCGGCAGCCAGCCTTTCGACGGCGACGGCGACGACCACGCCGACGACGGGGAGGCCAGAGCGACGAAGGAGGGGGCACGTCGGCTACACGTAAGAGCGTGTTTCTTTATCGCTTGGGGCATAATTGGCATTATAGCCCCCGGCCCCTATAACGTAACGCCTCTCCCCCCCCCAGTGCGCTCTGGGCTCTGCCGCCGTGCGCACGGCGGGGGGGGAGGCGTTACATTATACCCCCCTTCCTGGCCCTGCTCCTGCTCCTCCTCCTCCGCCTCCTCCGCCTCCTCCTCCCACCATTCCTCCTCCTCCTCCTCCTCCTCCTCCTCCTCCTCCTCCCTCCTCCTTCCTCCTCGAGAGCGAGACTCGAGCGCCCCCTACTGAGCACCACCACCTTCTCCTCCTCCTCCTCCTCCTCCCATTCTCGCCGAACGTACATAAGCGCGCTCTCAGGAGTGACCCCTCGCCAGCGCGACCTGCGGCGCGCGGCCTCTCGGGGCCTCGGGCGCCGCGGGGGGCCAGACCCGAGCGCGCGGGCCTCTCTGCACACTCCTCCTCCTCCTCCTCCTCTTCCCCCCCCCCCCCTCCTCCTCCTCCTCCCTCCTCCTCCTCCTCCTCCTCCTCCTCCTCCTCCTCCTCCTCCTCCTCCTCCTCAGCGACGGGCAGAGAAGCCGCCCACCAGAGGCCTCACTCCTGCCCGGGGCTGTGGAAGTCGATCCATGGAGAGGAAGCACGTTGCCAAATATCGGGGGCGGCAAAGAGGGGGGTGATGACTAGGGGGGGGTGGATATCATGGCGTGGGCCATGATATTTCCCCAGATTTCATGGCGCCTCTTCTTATTTCATTACGTCCCTGGTCCCCCCGCTGGGCCGCGCACATGCCGCCGGTCATGATTTGCACCCCCCCCTCTTGGACACCCCCCTCTTTGCCGCTCCCGAGAGAGGAAGCACGTTGCCAAACAGCTTCCAGAGGCCTCGAGCATGTGTCAAAACTGCTTTGAACATGTTTAAAACAAAACATGCTTAAAACATCTCCGGGACATCTTCCGACATCTTGCATACATTGCTAATTCGATGATGGGACTGTCAGGGTGTCCATTGTCGTTGCATCCACAAGCCTGGGGTCTCGTTTGCCTGCGCGCCGCCGAGCATGTCGGGGGCAGCGTCAGGATTGGGATGGGCTCTCCTCGGAGAAGGAAAGCCACATACATTGCCGTTTTCAATAATGCTCCGCGTGCGGATCATGTATTAAAATGCAGGGATTTAGTATTACAAACAACGATGAGTTCATGCATAAATTTATTCATACATTAATCATGTCTTAAAAATCATATATAGATATATATGTATTAGAAAATCCCATGTATTTTAACCTGTACACATAAACTGTTGGCGCTCCGCGCGGATTTCCTGACTCCGCGTCCGGGCCCCCGGACCGCACCTCGGGCGCCGCCCCTGGCGCTCTCTCTGCGCGCCAGGGAGGGGGGCCCAGACACGGATTCGAGAAATCCACGCGGAGCGCCAAAAAATTATGTCTATGTGGTTTTTATTTTTCTATCTCAGGGGAGGAGGCGATCGCAAGCATGGATCAAGGGGGCGTGGATTAGCGACGGGGCCCGCTTCCATTGGAAACCGCGGATTCCCGCCGCCGAGCGAGGCGGCACTGGCCGCACTTTGGGGAGGGCACCTCCCCCGATCCATGGTTTTGGCGTCCGCGCGCCAAATCCATGGATCGCTGATCCATGTTTGCGCGCCCCCAGGGATAGGGATGGGCTCTCAGGGGGGGGAGGCATCGGCTGGCAGGCCGGTTGGGAGAGAGGCCCGCGGGGTTTTCGTCGATCAGGGTGCGCTGCCCGCGGTGACGAGGAATGCGCTCGTTGGGGTTCCTGTGCCAGGAGGGGACTTTTGGGGCGTGCTGGCGCACTCGTCGCCGGCAGGGGCGTGCTGGCCCACCCCGCCCAGGAACGTGCGGCTGCGCTATCCGTCAAGCAGTGGCGAAGCGTCCTGGCTCGCCTATAGGCCCACCAGAGAATGTTCTAAGCACCCTGTGGTGTGCACGAAATGTTCCTAGAACATGTCTGGCTGGGCCCGTCTAGTTTTAGCACGCCGAGTTCTTGTTCTTAGAACACTGCTTTTGTTCTGAGAACATGCTTTGACGAACGAACAACACACACCCATATCCATAAAGGGGGTCGTTGGGAGGAGGACTGGCTATGGGTATGGGTGCGGGTTGTCGGACCCTAGGGAACGCTCCCGTTCGAGCGGGGACCCCCATCCGACAACACGCATCCATAGCCCTTTCCGACCCCCCTATGGGTATGGGTGCGTGTTGTTGGTTCGTCAGGTTTGGGTTCTACGAACGTGCCGTGGTAGGCCTACAGGAATCCCGTCGGCCCCTGCTCAAACCCGGGGCCCGTCTTATGTTAGCACACCGAGTTCTTGTTCTGAGAACACTGATTCTGTTCTGAGAACAGGTTTGGGTTCTAAGAACGTGTCGTGGTAGGCCTACAGTTAAGTCGGGCCGGTGTCCCCCTACAGGAGGGTTTTCGACGACAACTAAAAAAACATACACCAAACATGCCTCAAAAAGGTCAAACAATACCCCAAACAATACTCCCCAGACTATGTTTGGACAATTTTTTTTATATCATTTTTGGGGACATTTTTTTTGTAATTTTTCGTCGAAAATCCCCCTGTATGGGGGACACGCCCGACTTGAGCCTGCAGGAATCCCAGGACGCTCGGCCCCTGCTCAAACCTTCCGTCTTGCCTCAGAGCGCCAGCGCGGGACGTGCCGCCCGCGTGATTTCGGTCTGCCGGGTCGCCCCCGCGATTTCGGTCTGCCAGATCGCCCAGGCGCTCCCTAGCGCTCCCATGCGCTCCCAGGCGCTCCCAGGCGCTCCCAAGCGCTCCCAGGAGCTCCCAGGCGGGGCCCGTCGCCGCTCCGTGGGCCGTGCCGCGCCGCCTGCAGGCCGCCGTCTCCCGCTGCCCCCGAGCCCGTGCCCCGCCCGGCGCCGCCCCGCGGCCTCCTCCATCCTCCTCCTCCATCCTCCTCCTCCTCCTCCTCCTCCTCCCCCTCCTCCCCCCTCCTCCCTCCCCTCCTCCTCCTCCCCCTCCCCTCCTCCTCCTCCTCCTCCTCCTCCTCCTCCTCCTCCTCCTCCCCTCCTCCTCCATCCTCCTCCTCCTCGTCCTCCCCTCCTCCTCCTCCTCCTCCTCCTCCTCCTCCTCTCCTCCTCCTCCTCCTCCTCCTCCTCCTCCTCCTCCTCCATCCTCTCCTCCTCCTCCTCCTCCTCCTCCCTCCTCCTCCCCCTCCTCCTCCTCCCCTCCTCCCTCCTCCTCCTCCTCCTCCCCCTCCTCCTCCTCCTCCTCCCTCCTCCATCCTCCTCCTCTTCCTCCTCCTCCTCCTCCTCCTCCTCCATCCTTCTCCATCCTTCTCCATCCTCCTCCATCCTCCTCCCCCTCCTCTTCCCCCTCCTCCTCCTCCTCCTCCTCCTCCTCCTCCTCCTCCTCCTCCTCCTCCTCCTCCTCCTCTTTCTCCTCCACTAGGGCAACGATCAGTGGCATAAGCATGACAACTCGGAGGTCCGCGCGGCTTTCTCGGATCCGGGCTGGGCCCGCCTGGCGGCGCCATCGTTTAACCTACCCGCATCCCCATCCCCACCCCCTTCGAGACCCCCACCAAATTCCCCCCCGCCCACCTGGGGATACACCCCTCGAAGCCCGAAGGGAGCGGCCTATATCCCCATCTGGGGTTAGGATGCTCCCACCTGCTTTTTGCATTGATCACCAGAAAGAGTTTCGAGCACCAGAAGCGTGCCCAAAAACTCGAGGGCTTTCACGCGTCGGGCCCTGGGAGACACTCGTCCGACACTCTTTCGACACTCTCTTTCGACACTCTTTCGGCACTCTTCCGGGTGCTCGAAATTAGTTCTGGGACGTCGTCCTGAAGCACGATGGGAGCAGCGTACATCCAGGGGGGTCAATCGGCCGGTGGGGCCCAGGCCACGCCGCGGGGATAGGGATCGGAAAAAGGGGCACAAAAAACAAGCACAAAACGAACAAAACATGTGTTTTGTTGTGTTTTTGGTGTGTGTTTTTGTTGCCACGCCGCGGGGGTAGGGATCGGATAGACGATGCCGAGTCCCTCGAGCGCACAGTGTGCGAGCGCCCCGCGCCGCCCAGTGCCGCCACCTCCGCTCCCTGGGCCTCGCGGACACCGGCCTGCAGGGCGAGGCGGCGGTCTCGCGGCTCCTGGAGCTGCTGCGCGGGCCCCAGGCAGTCCCGCGCAGCTCCTCGGCGGAGGCAGGAAGGTGCCCTATATACCGCCATAGTTTCTCTCGTGCTCCCCCTCCTTGGGGCCTCCCGGGAGGCCCTCGTCGCCGCCGCCGGATTCGCCTCGAAATCCTGGTCCGAACGCTTTCTGGGAGAGGCCCGGGGAGTAGCGGTATCGGTTCTTTTTGGTTTCCCCAGCTCGCCGCCCGTCCGTGGTTTTCTCGCGGCTTCTGCGGGGCCCCTCCTGGTTGTGAATGCAGGGGCCATTGAGGAGTGAATGGCCCGGGCAGAACACAGAGCCACAACCACAATTAGCTGGATTTTTGCGGAGGGCCCATCGGCGAATTAACTACCCACCGACCTCGACATGAACATTTTGGTTGTGGTTTTGGTCGATTTGGCCATCCTGGGACACAACGTCGACCACAGCAAGCACTGAGCTGGCTTCGGTGTTCTGACGACCGTTGGCTTGCGGAGGACATCTCCCAGGGGTGTGTCCTTGCTGTGGCGGTGGTCGCTTGCTGTGCCCACGCAAAGGGTGCTGGGCCTGTTTTCCACCACCACCATAAGTTGGAGGGGGGAAGAAGGTGGAGGAGGAGGAGGAGAAGGAGGAGGAGGAGGAGGAGGAGGAGGAGGAGGAGGAGGAGGAGGAGGAGGACCCCCATCCCCTCCAACTTGCGGTGGTGGTGGTGGTGGTGGAAAACAGGCCCATCAAAGGGGGGCTCCGGGCCAGGGCTGTGGCCACCTCGGTGCGAGCACGGCGGGCTCGTGCCGTGTGCACGCGGCGGCGGCCCCATCGCAGGCGTTCGAGGTTGAACGCCGCCAGCGGCCCAGCATCGGCCGCCATCGAGCGCTCGGCGCTACGCTCAGGGTGAGGAGGAGGAGGAGGAGGAGGAGGAGGAGGAGGAGGAGGAGGAGGAGGAGGAGGAGGAGGAGGAGGAGGAGGGGGGGGGGGAGGACGAATCGCGCGGTGTCAAAAACGGCGCCGACTTCGTCAGGACACGAGCCCGGCCCGTCGTGCGC
This sequence comes from Prorocentrum cordatum, assembly GCA_963575745.1. Lineage (NCBI taxonomy): Eukaryota > Dinophyceae > Prorocentrales > Prorocentraceae > Prorocentrum > Prorocentrum cordatum. The sequence continues at coordinate 6,685 of CAUYUJ010001817.1, forward strand.
ATGGCCCCGGTCGGCGTTCTGGCTCGCTCGGGCTCTGCATATCCTGCGCGTGCACACGGACACTCTCGAGCGGCTCGTGCGCCAGGGTTGATGGGCCAATTTCCCGCCACCACTACCATAGGTAGGACGGGGGAGAAGGGAGGATGGTGAGGTCCTTCTCCTTCTCCTCTTCCTCCTCCTCCTCCTCCTTCTCCTCCTCCTCCTCCTCCTCCCTATCCTACCTAGGGTAGTTGTGGTGGAACATCAGCCCATCTAGGCTTCCCAGGTTGCGTCCGCTCCCTGATCAAGTCACGGTGTATTGTCAGCGTTCCCTTCTGGGCATTGACGGTGAGGGGGATTTTCTGTTTTTCAGCTCCACGCCCAGGCCCGCCAAAGCCGGCCAAAGTTCAGCTGGCAACATGCTTCGGTGAGGATGATAAAGAGGAGGAGGAGGAGGAGGAGGAGGAGGAGGAGGCGGAGGAGGAGGAGGAGGAGGAGGAGGAGGAGGAGGAGGAGAACCAAGGGGAACATTATCATGCCGATGAGAGGGCGACGGGGTGTTAAGGGGGAGAGGGAGGAGGAGGAGGAGGAGGAGGGAGGAGGAGGAGGAGGAGGAGGAGAGAGGAGGAGGAGGAGGAGGAGGAGGAGGAGGAGGAGGAGGAGGAGGAGGGGAGGAGGAGGAGGAGGAGGAGGAGGAGGAGGAGGAGGAGGAGGAGGAGGAGAGGAGGAGGAGGAGGAGGAGGAGGAGGAGGAGGAGGAGGAGGAGGAGGAGGAGGAGGAGGAGGAGGGAGGAGGAGGAGGAGGAGGAGGAGGAGGAGGAGGAGGAGGAGGAGAGGAGGAGGAGGAGGAGGAGGAGGAGGAGGAGGAGGAGGAGGAGGAGGAGGAGGAGGAGGAGGAGGAGGAGGAGGAGGAGGAGGAGGAGGAGGAGGAGGAGGAGGAGGAGGAGAAGGAGGGAGGAGGAGGAGGAGGAGGAGGAGGAGGAGGAGGAGGAGGAGGAGAAGGAGGGGGAGGGGGAGGAGGAGGAGGAGGAGTTGCAGGAGGAGGAAGGAGGAGGAGGAGGAGGAGGAGGAGAGGAGGAGGAGTTGCAGGAGGAGGAGCAGGACGAAGAAGAAGAAGAAGACGAGGAGGAGGAGGAGGAGGAGGAGGAGGAGGAGGAGGAGGGGGAGGAGGAGGAGGAGGAGTTGGAGGATATGACAATGGGACGAATGGGCATTCCTGACTTCGCGATGTGCTCTGTGGGCGTCGAGGAGGTGGAGGAGAGGACGATGGCCCTCCATATCTTCTTGTCTACGGCACGGTTCACAGAGAACGCCCATCATGCGTGCAGCTGCGTATTGGGCATTATGTTGCAGTCTTCACCTTGGACCATTTCTTCATTGTCAGCCGTTTAGCCCCACCCCACGCCGTCAGTTGTAGTGATGAATCTGATGCGATGCTGTGCATGCTCAGGCAAACGCGGCATCTGACGGTAGAGTGAGACGCATCCAGGATTCAGCAGTCCCCAACCAAACACATGTTCCATTCGACCAGGCAGAAGCTCCCCTCGCCGTCGCCCGCATTTCCTTCTCGCATCGCCACGAGTGAGTACCCGAACGCCTGTTGTCTTCGAGTTAGTGTGGGCATCGTCTGCTGGCTCCGCGAATTCGAGGCAGGGAGACACGCGCGAGGATGGAGATGATGAGGAGGACGGCGACGACGAGGACGAGGACGAGGACGAAGACGAGGAGGTGAGGGAGGGCTGAGGAAGACGAGGAGAGGCCACGAGAGAAGACACCGGCCAGCAAGGACACCAGCCTGGAGTTTGGCAGCAGCGGCACGGCCCTGGAGTTTGGCAACAAGGCCAGGACCCCGCAAGAGACAGGCACTGGCCAGCAAGGGTGCGAGCCCAGTGTCTTGCATCGGAAAGGGGAAGCCGATGACAACGAGGAGTCCAAGGAGGACGAGGAGGAGGAGGAGATGGATTAAGAGATATAGGGAATGGATGTTGAGTGCCGGGAGGACGAGCATGATGACGAGGAGGATGAATCAGGATGAAGGGATGGAGGAGGAGGAGGATGAGGAGGAGGAGGAGGAGGAGGAGGAGGAGGATGAAGAGACCGTGAACGAGGGCACTGAGCACCATGCTGTTGTCCGCCCTCTTCAGGCGTTCAGTCGTATTTGATTGGTAGGTCCACCCTTTCAAAGCAAGGGTACCCTCGTGTCCTGTGTTTCGCGAAGCCAGCCTTCTTCTACGGCAATGTGGCCCTCGGAAGGCTCCTGCGTCCTCTCGCGTGTCCTTTCCAGTCGAGCTCGGCTGCAGTTCTGTTCTCGGGCTCACTCATTGGCACGCCACACTGTCCGCCGTCCCGGGTCCTGGTCTTGGGAGAAGCAGGATGCCGGCCATTGGGCGGCCATTGGCAGCAACCGCCGGAGGTGTGCGGCCGAGTTGCCCGCGCACTCGGGCGCGGGACCCGTGGGCGTTCCGACCCACTCGCAGGAACAAGCCAACCTTTCCGCCAGATCGTGACGACGTCCATGATGACGATATGCAGACGATACAGATGATACAGATGATGCAGATGATGACGCTGCTGATGGTGATGATGACGATGATGCTGCTGATGATGATGATGATGGTGATGGTGATGGTGATGATCATGAGTATGATGCTCATGATGATTGTGACGATGGTGATGATGATGCTGCTGATGATGATGATGATGATGATGGTCACGATGCTGATCATGATGATGCTTATGATGCTGATGCTGATTATGCTAATGATGATATTGATGATGCTGGTGCTGATTATGATGGTGATGGTGATGGTGATGATGCTGATTGTGGTGTTGGTGGTGATGATGCTACTTCTGATGATGCTGCTGATTATGGTGAAGGTGGTGGTGATGGTGATGGTGATTGTGGTGATGATGATGATGATGATGCTGATGCTGGTGATGGTGATGCTGCTGATGATGACGATGATGATGTGGTGGTGATGATGTTGCTGATGATGATGACGATGATGATGATGAGGATATTGAAAATGATGATGATGATGATGATGATGCTGGTGATGATGATGTTGATGATGATGCGGATGCTGTCACGGATGATGATTTGATGCGGTTGTTGATGTTGTTGTTGCGGTTGATGATGATGATGATGGTGGTGGTGGGGATGATGATGACGATGATGATGATGATGATGATGATGATGCTGGTGATGATGACGACACTGATTATGATGCTGATTGTGATGATGCTGCTGATGATCACGATGCTGATGCTGATGATGCACATGATGATGATTATAGCGATTATGATGATGGCGGTGATGATGAGGATGCTGCTGCTGATGATAATGACAATCATGATGATGCTGATGATGCTGATGATGATTGTGCTGCTGCTTGTGATGATGATGATGATGGTGATGATGATGCTAATGATGATGGTGATGGTGATGGTGATGATGATGATGCTGGTGATGATGGTAATGATGCTGATGATACTGATGCTGATGATTATTATTATGATGATGGTGATGGTGATGGTGATGGTGATGGTGATGATAATGATGCGGATGCTGATGCCGATGATGATGATGATGCTGATGCTGCTGCTGCTGATGATGATGATGATGATGATGATGATGATGATGATGATGATGATGGCACCTATGATAATTTAAACGACACTGATGCTGCTCATGACAATTCTTGTGACGACGATCCCCTCTTGTGGACAGCGCGCAGTGCACAACTGGCACCAGCCGCCCAAGGCCCGCACCTCTTGAGGCACGCATGCCCTGGCCAGCATCTCGGCCTTGCCGCCAAGGCCCACGCTCACGCGGCATCTCCGGCCAGCCCTTCGCCGAGGACGGGAGCGAGCTCACGGTCTTCGATAGCATGGATGCGCGCCAATCGAGCCGCTCACGAGGCACGGCGTTGCAACCGCGCGCCGTCCCTGCAGGGGCAGGACCGAGCCTCCCCAGCCCAGGGCCTTCGCGAACTGCGCCGCCTGGCCAGGGCTCAGCAGGCGCAGGGCAGCGCTGACGTGGCCCGTGAGCTCCTCGTCTGCCCGCACGCCCTTCTGCGCCAGCTCCTCGCCCCACTTGGGATGCAACTCCTGGGAGGTCAAATTCTGATTTTGCACTGGTCCTTCATCCGGCTTCATCCGGCTTCATCCCGCTCAATCCCGCTTAATTTGGCTTAATCCCGCTCAATCCGAGGCCCACTCCGGCGTAACAGCTCCCAAATGGCGGCTTGGTCCTCCTTAATTTTTCCGACGAGCCTCCCAGTACCCTGACCTTCCAGAGAGCTACTTTGTAGCACGGGAGGCCTAAAAACCTAACAAACCAAACGAAGCAGCCTAAAACCAAGACGTAGAAGAGCTCTGGGACAGGTTTTTTAGGTCGCGCGCTATTTTTTCGCCCTCCTGGAAGGTCAAGGGTCCTCCCTATTTTTGTCCGACGAACAAACCTCCCAGTGGTCGCCTCCTGCCGGCCCCAGTGTTCTGTCGTGGAGCGAGGCCCCGCCAGTCGCGGAGCGAGACTCCCGCCGATGCGACGCAGCCGTCCTTGTGCGCGCGAAGCCCCCGCCCGCGCGCACGGCTCCCAGGTGGTCGCGGAGCGGGTTGTCACCCCCCTCGTGGAGCGAGGCTCCCAATTGGGCTTTGGGGCCGACGAAAAGCCCCACCGCGCCGGCCTGCGCCGGCTCGAGCGCCGGGGCGCCTCGGCAGGGGCGGGCTGCCGCCGTCGAGCACCGCGGTAGGCTCCAGGGCCGACGCCCCCGCCAGCGCCGCGCCCGAGCCCACGGGGCGCCTCGCGCGGCCGCGCCCGCGCCGTGCCCACCTCAGGGGAACAAGAATCTCCGGAGGGAGAAAAACACACAGACACAATTAATCGTCGACTCCCAGGAAAATAGGGGAAAATAGGGGAATTGGGCGGGAAGACAAAAACCCAGAAAATATGGAAAAATATGGGGAATCATTGTACTTGTGTGTATTTATTTGTGTGTCCTTGGGCCCCTTGAAAGAAGGGACACAAACAAAAAACTCGAAGGCCTTCTCCGAAGGCGGCGGGACTTCTCAGAAGCCATGGCGGACGCCCGCCGAGCTCGACGTCCAGATTCGGCGGCACGTCCGGATTCGGCGGTTTCGTCGGTCCTCGGCGGCTTTTCACCCTCGGGATGCGTTCCAGCGGCTGCGCCTCGCCGAGAGCGTTCCAGGGGTGCTCGGATCGTCCCGAACGGCCACCGGAGACCCGAGTAGTTATGATCCAAGAAACAACTTCGGTGGCGCGCGGGGGGGGGCGTGAGACGGAGAAGGCCTTCTCAGAAGGCGGCGGGACTTCTCAGAAGCCATGGCGCCTTCTGAGACGCTGCCTGAGTCTTCGGGGGAGAGACTCCGAAGACTTCCCAAGAGGCCGGAGGACTCCCGAGCCTTCCTGAGGAGGCCCGCCCATTCTCACTTCCCCCGCGGACTCGCCGCCGACAGGTGTAGGGGAACAAAAAGTGACATAAACATAACAACTCGGAGGTCCGCGCGGATTTCTCGCATCGGCGCTGGGACCCCCCAGCGGCGCCTCCGGCGCCGCCCCTGGCGCGCTCCGCGCGCCAGGGAGGGGGGCCCAGCGCCGATCCGAGAAATCCGCGCGGACCTCCCCGACTGCAGATGGAGCGTCGGGGCCGCGGCGCGGCCCCCGCGCCCGCCTGCGCCTCGCGGTGCCTCGCCCGCTGCCCCTCCGTTCGGGCGACTACAACGGGCATGGTTAATGGAGGATGACGATTAATAAATGACCGGGGGTCGTGTTCACGCGGCGGCGCCTGGGATGACGATTAGAAAAAACCAGCTGCGGGCTGGAAAACTATTCTTTTTAATCGTTCTCCTCCAGTCAGAAAATTATGCAGAAATAGCAAGAAACTATTTTTTAATCGTTCCCCTCCGTTTTTTATTAATCGTCATCCCGCACCGTTAGGGCCTGAGGGGGCACGGCACTGTCCTCGTCGGGCCTCCTCGGGGCGCGGGAGGACTCCATCGAGGTCCCCGCGCGCCCCCTAGGGTGCCCCCCGGGACGTTCCCCAGGGTGCCGGCTGCAGACCGCCCCCCTGCAGACCACACCCTCTGGAGTCGCCGATCCGTGCCAAAGCTCGAGCGCCCCGCCGCCAGCCTCTTCGTGTGCGCCGTCCTGCCGACGAGCGCCGCGTCGCCGAGCCCGCACGCGAGATCCAGGCCGGCGCCCACCGCGTCGCCGTCCTCGGCGTCCGCCGCCCTGCCGGCGCCGAGCCCGCACGCGAGCTCCAGGCCTCCGCCCGCTCCGCCGACCGCGGCGTCGGCACGCCGCGGCGCGGCGGCTGCCGCCCCGACCACGCAGGGGCCACGCTTGGCGGCCAGCCTCGGGCGTCGGGCCCCCCTCGGGACTCGGAGGGGACTGCGCGCGGTCCCGTGAGCCACTGCCCTCCGCCCAGCGGCGCGCCCTCCTCCGGGTCCGAGCCTCGCGCGCTCGTTCACGACCCTCCTGGGGAGGAGGGCGCTGAGCGCGCGGAGCCGCCCGCCCAAAGCTTCTGGCCGCCATCGGCCCTGCCGTGGCCCGCGGCTTGCACGACCGGGTCCTAGGTCCTAGGCGCCTGCCTCGGCGGGCTCGCCGTCAGACGAGTCGCAGGCGAAGCGGCGCGCGTCGGCCTCGAGGCCCCCGTCCAGCTCCGCCTTGTTACCCGCGGGCCCCGCCAGCGACAGGCAGAGCTCGTCGAGGCTATGGGCTCCGTCTCCGCCCCGCTATGGATCCCAAGACGCCGCTGGGGCCCCTCCCCTGCGCAGCGCGTTGTCGCGGCCCGCCCGCCTCTCGTGCCCCGTCGTGGCGGCCACGCGCGGGGTGCGCGCCGACGGCGCCGCCCTTCGTGGCTCTCGCGCACGTACTGCCGCTTCGGAGTCCGAGGGCGCGCAGCGCCCGGCAGCCTCATGGGCGCGAGGCGGTCTCATCCCAGCACGGCCACGGCCGGTGACGACGATGATGAGGTGTTGCTGATGTTGGTGGTGAGGATGATGGTGGTGATGCTGATGATGCTGATGATGCTGATGCTGGTGCTGGTGCAAGCGACGATGGTGGTGGTGATGATGATGATGATGATGATGATGATGCCGATGATGATGGCGACGATGATGATTGCGGTGGTGATGATGGTGGTGATGATGGTGCTGAGGATGCTGAGGATGGTGATGATGATGATGATGATGATGATGATGATGATGATGATGGTTGTGGTGGTTGTGATGGCGGTGGCGGTGCGGATGATGATGATGATGGTTATGCTTATGATGTTGATGATGACGATGATGATGATTATGATGCTGATGTTGATGATGCTGCTGCTGATGCTACTGATGATGGTGACGATGATGATGATGCTGATGATTGTTCCGATGATGATGATGCTGATGATGATTATGATGATGATGAGGATGGTGATGATGAACACAATGATGATGATGATGATGATGATGATGATGATGATGATGATGATGATGATGATGATGATGATGATGATGATGATGCCGATGATGATGTTGCTGCTGCTGCTGATGATGATGCTGACGATGCGTATGACGATGCTAATGATGCTCGTGATTTGCAGAGTATGGTGATGCTGAGTATGGTGATGTTGAGGATGGTGATGCTGATGCTGCTGACGACGATGACGATGCTCATGATGAAGATAATGAATAATAGTATGATGATGATGCTGATGCTGATGCTGATGCTGATGCTGATGCTGATGCTTATGCTGCTGATGATGATGAAGCTGATAATGATGATGACGACGATGATGATGATGACGATGATGCTGCTGCTGCTGCTGCTGCTGATGATGATGATGATGATGATGATGATGATGATGATGATGATGATGATGATAATGATGATGATGATGATGATGATGATGATGATGATGATGATGATGATGATGATGATGATGATGATGATGATGATGATGATGATGATGATGATGATGATGATGATGATGATGATGAGTCTGATGACCCGCATCGGCACCAGCATGTGGAGCAGTTGGGGGTCGACGAGGAGGACGACGGCGAGGGCGACGGAGACGAAGACGACGACGCTTGCCGCGGCCCGAAGCCATTTTGGCCATCAGCACGGGCCCGCCTTCCCGCGGCCGACCGCTGCCAAGGGCGGCCGCCGCTCGGGGCCATGCCCAAGAAGGCGCGGCCCTCGCCGCTGGCGGAGAGCATCTTCCGGGAGAAGCTCGCGGAGCTGCAGTCGTCCAACGAGGCGCGCCCCCCGTCCCGCCGTCCCGCCCCCGGGCAGTGCAGGGCACGGCCACGGCCTCTGCACTGGCGCCTGCCGCTCCGGCGGTGCTGGCCCACCACGCCTCGGCGCGGCGCGCTTGGGGGGCCACAGGCGAACCCTTACCCCGACCCCCCACGATTTCTGAGGGGGAGGGTGGGGTTCACTTCGCTCGGGAGCTCCCGGTCGGGGTGAACCCCACCCTCCCCCTCAGAAATCGTGGGAGGTATGGGTAGGGTTCGCCTGTGGCCCCCTAGCGCTGGCCACATCCCACTCCCCCAGCCGTCCACGTCTCGGGTTTTGTCCAGCCTCCCGCCCCGCGGAGCGGAGCGGCACGCTATCCGTTCGCAGGGCACAGCGTGTTGCTGGGGCCGCCGCTGCGACACGCTGAGCAAATGCTTCCGCCCGTATGCCAGTACCGCTGCCCATCCCTCGTCGCCACGGCTGGACTCGCCTCGAAGAATTGGTCAGAGCGCACCGCAGGAGAGGTCCGGGGAGTGGCGGTTGTCCTCCATCGTCCTCCTCCCCATACTCCCAGTCCTCCCCATCCCATTCCTTTCCTTTTGCGGTATATGGTGTAAGCGCGTGGCGCGCAGTGGCAATTTTGGAAGCTGTGGGCCGTAAAAAGGATGTGTACTACGGTATTGTCCTTCCCTCCGCTCCCTCTTTCCCTTTCCCCTCTTTATTCCCCTTCTCCTCCCCCTCCTGGCAGGTGTGGAGGGTGAGGCAAGATGTCGGTGCGAAGCACGGTCTTACGCCCCACCAGGGCATCCCTCAGGCCCCACCAGAAACGGCGGCGAGAGAACGATCGCAATGTGGACGAAGGACCACGAACTTGAATGCGAGAGTGCGCTCCCTCCTCTCCCTCATGCCCTCGCCCCCCGCCGCCCTGTGCTCGGAGGAGCCGTGCAGGCACGTGCTCCGGAGGGGCCCGTGTCGATCGAGCCAGAGGTGACCCCACGGCGCGGCCGACGAGCCCACGGCACCCGCGCGCAGGGGCCAGCTGCAGCAGCAGCAGCAGTAGCACGTCGGGAGCCTTGAGACGGGGGTCAATGCAAACGGGGGTCAGCCAGAGCGCCAGATCTTGCAGGATCCTGCGAAGGCCCCCTCTGGCTGACCCGGGTCAGGGAGCCGCTCGTGGCCGCGAGGCGGCCGCGCGTGTTGGCTGACCCGGCTCTGCGAAGGCCTGCGTTGCAGTTTGTTTCCTTTTCCTGCATTGCAGTTTTTGGTGTCCTGCTGACCCGGGTCTGGACTGACCCGGGTCAGAAGATCCCCGAAGCACGGAGAGTTCCGGGGACGACCTGAAGGCACCGTGCCGCGCTGGCGTCCTGCGAGGCATCGTCGATCTTCGGCCAAGGAATTTCAGGAGGGGAAGAACCACACAGACACAATGAATCGTCGACTCGAGAATATGGGAACATATGGGAAGTGGTGGGGAAGACAAAAACCCAGAAAATATAGGAAAATATGGGGAATCCTATTATTTGTGTGTATTTATTTGTGTGTCCCAGGGCCCCTTCAGAATTATACAGTGCATAGTTATTCGGCCCTCGGGGCCGACCCTATTGCACCGTGCCTCCCTGGAGCGAGGCCTGAAGGGGCTCCAAACATGATGCAGTGCACGAGCACCATTCTCGTAAGACCGGAAGGGTGCTGACGAGTGTGGCGGCTGCCACAATGTCCTCAGCGCCGCCGAGCGTGCCGCAGCTGTGGGGTGCAAAGTGCCTCGTTTGAGCGAGGCCTGAACGGGGTTCAAACCTGGTGCGGTGCACGAGCGTCGTTCTCGTCAGAGCTGGAGGGTGCTACGCGTGCGGCTGCTGCCACACTTTCCCGCTGTCGCCGAGCGCGCCGCAGTTGTGGGGCCGAGGCCCAGCAGGCAGGAGGAGCAGGAGGAGGAGAAGGAGGAGGAGGAGGAGGAGGAGGAGGAGGAGGAGGAGGAGGGGGAGCTGGCAGGGAGTGGTGGTGTGCCGTACCAGATGACCCAGAAGGTCCAGGCGGGCCTAGTCGGGCTCAACCTTTCAGGAGGGAGGAAAGGGGCGCCTTTCCCCCCAACCCTCCCGAGCCTCGCGGAGGGCCCGAGAGTCGCCGTTGGAGCACCATCCAGCAACGGGTCCGTGAACGAGACCTCGCCCGTAGACGAGATCCCCATGGCCCCAATCATCGCAGGCTCCAGCGGGTCATCGAGAAGAGCCTCAACGATTTCGATTGGAACTCCGACCTCTCCCAGGCCGAACAAAACAGTCTTTGGGATGGCCTCAGTGTGCGATCAGGCCACCCCTTCGACGAGTATCATGACCTGTTAGAGCAGCAGGTCCAGTTTTTCGAGCGGCAGGCGTCGCAGGACGCCCAGCGTGGTTTCGCCGACTGGCTGGAGACCAGCCTCAAGCAAGGGGGCGGAGCCGCCCATGCTTTCACGAGGGAGGTGGAGGTGGAGGTTGTTACCACGGAGGAGGCAGACAACTTCATCCTGGAGGAGGAGGTTTCAACGGACCCCGTGGACATCCTCAAAGCCAAAAATGAGTTTTGGAAGCAATACTCGGACCCAGAAAATATTCGGGACACCACACCGATCTCAGAATCCTGGACCCAGGACATTCGGCAGGAGGCCATGGAGGAGAAGAACATGGAGGAGCCTTGGGCGGAGGAGGAGGTTTTCCGCGCAGTCAAGACTTTCCCACCGCACTTAGCCACGGGCTTAGACCAGTGGAGAGTGCGCGATTTCATCAGGCTCCCGCAGCCAGGCCGAGCCGAACTAGTTGCGGTGTTGAATACCACCGAGGCCGAGCAGGCCGTGCCAGCCCAGTGCTTAGGGAACCTGGTTGCGTTCAAGCCGAAGTCAGTGACGGCGGACAGGCCGATCACCCTCACCACATCCCTCTACCGCCTGCTCATGCGCCTCAGGAGGGGGAAGATCAGCAAGTGGGAGGTGGAGAAGGCAGGACATTGGGATGCAGCAATCAAAGGGTCCAGCTGCCTGCGAGCAGGGATCCTATCAGAATTTGTTTGCCGAGATCGGGACAGAGCTTCAGATCAAGATCGCCGAAGGGCTTTTGGACATAGAGAAGTTCTATGACACCATCCACACCCCCACCCTAGCCAGGAAAGCAAAGGAAATGGGGTACCCCGTGATCTGCCTCAGCCTCGGGATGATGACCCACCTGGCAGTTCGGTTCCTCACTACAGACATGGGGGTCAGCGATCCAATCGTTCCTCAGCGTAGTATCCTTGCGGGGTGTGGACAGAGTGTCGCCTGGACGAGGGTCCTGCTGCACGACCTCCTGCGCCAGGCACATCACCGCTTCCCACGTTTTTCTATCCGTGCATGGGTTGATGATCTACGCGCGCGCATGGTGGGCTCCAGCAGGTCCCTTATAGAGGATTTCCCCGAGGCCATGAAGTTCCTCAAAGCTGGGTTGGCAGATCTTGGGCGCAGGCTCTCCCCCAGATCCACCCTCCTCGGGAACGACAGCGGGATCAGACATCAGCTTCTCCAGCGCTGTCATGAAAAAGGCGTTCCCCTACAAGCCAAGTTGGGCACCAGGGGCCCCGGCTTGGACACGACCGCGGGACAAAGAAGGCCCCTCAAGGTCCGGAGAGCTCGGCAGCGTCTGGGGTCCAAGAGGCACCAGAATATCAACAGGCTCCGCAGGGTCACCAAGAGCGTCCATCGACTCGACCGTGCAGGCGCACAACCACAGCTTCATTGGGGCCTCGAAGGTCATGGCGTTGCCCCTGCCGAGCTCACCCGTCACAGGAGGGCGGCGGGGGCAGCGCTAGGCGCCAGCAAGTCAGGGAGCTGTCTCACAGCAGGGCTCCACCAAGCCAAGCTGCCGCCCGACGCCATCGACCCCGCCATCTTGTTGCGGCTCCGCTTGTTCGAGACATGGTTCGAGCTGGTGGCGGCGGGGCCCCACTTCAGGAGCGGCATCGCAGCAGCCTGGCCGAAAGTCGTTGAGAAGCTCCAGCGAACCAGGCGGTGGAATAACGTAGTCAGCCACCTCAGTGCAGTCATCGGGGCCCTCCTGGACCTCGGGTGGGGCCCAGACACAGCGCGGTCCTGGACAGGGCGCACAGGTGAAGTTTTCCCAGTCGGCCCAGAGAAGTACGAGGAGCAGGATTACTTTCTTCGCAGGCTTCAGCAGTTCCTTCATCACAAGGCATGGGGAGGAGCTCAGGGAGGACATGCAGCAGGAGGAAACCAGGGAGGAGTAGACATCAAGAGCTCGCGCTGGCAGATCGAACGCCTATACCGAGATGGCCAAGCCAACCTCGCGAAGGCACTCAAGGCAGTCGGCAGTGTTGCCGCCTGGGGCCCCAGGCGACGCTACGAGGCAGGCTCCGCAGAGGAGGCCACCTGCCCACTGTATGGCGACCACCATTGCGATGATTGACACAAGTTCTGGGGGTGCCCCCTCCTCGAGCAAGTCGACCACCCCCTCGTCGAAGCCGCGCAAGACCTCCGAGACCTCGCCCAGGGCGGCAATCAACCCGAATGCCTGTGGCTCCGCGGACTGATCCCAACTGAGTTAGCCTTGAGAGCAGTAGAGGAGCTGACGCCTAGGCACTCCGTCCTGCATGGGACTGGCGCTTTCCTGGGCCCTCCAGAGGCGAGGGGCGGCTGGCACCTCGGCGCTGTGGATGGCTCAGGGGGTGCTTTCTCGGCCGATCCCCGCCTCGGGCGAGCAGGATGGGGCGCAGGAGTTTGGGGTCCAATTTTTTGTTCCCCTCGGCACTCTCCAAGGGGATGTCGTAGGGGCCCAGACTATAAATAGAGCCGAGCTCAAAGGGGCCATAGAGCTCCTCCGTCGCACCAAAGGGGGCCTCTTGGTGGTTACAGACTCAAGCGTACCTAATCAAGGGCCACTACAAAGGGCCCAGCAGGAGGCAGGCCACCAATCGGCGGCTCTGGTTTGAATATTGGCGCGTCTTGGGGACTCGCGAGGGCCATCCGAGGTACCTCAAGGTCAAGAGTCATGCGACTGTCCCGGAGGTGCGCGCGCGTTTTCCCGAATGGGCCCTGTTTGTCAATGGCCAGGCAGATCGGCTCGTGAGCGAAGCCGCTGTCCAAGCTGCTGCGCCCGCTGACCTAGCGCAGAGGGTGTTGGCCCTCGACGCCCTCAGCGAACAGACCAGAGGGCGACTGGCAGCGGTCCAAATGTTGTGGTGGGCCCATTTTCCAGTCGCAGAAGAGAGCGCCGAATGCAAGAGAGCTCGCAGACGCGAGCGGAGCGAACGTGCCCTGCAGCATCTGCTCTCGCACACACACCACTGGCCCCGCGTCAGCGAGACGCAAGTTTCTTGCCCGAGATGTGGGAAGCAGACCCACAGGAGGTCATGCGCCAGGTGGCTCCGCACCCGATGTCCAGGCCCAGCCAGTGGCACGGCCCAAGGGAGTGGAGGCCACCGTGGGGGAGCAGTGCCCAGTTGCGAATTCACGGAACGCCCAAATCAACAAAGACCCGCTCCAAACCAGACCCCTCGGCCTCAAAAACTGCGACTGCAAGGTGACGACCAGCGTTTGCTCCAGAAAGTTATCTAAGGCGCTCCCGTCGTTCATCGACCCGTCGCAGAGAGGATTCGTCACATCGAGAAAACATGGCGTCAACGTTCTCGAGCTGGGCGCCAAAGCTCGCATCGCATCCATGCCTGAGTCAGTCCCTCACCTCCTCCCCGCTCTCCTCAGCTATGACATTGGCCACGCCTTCCCCTCAGTTGCCCGCCGGTGGATTTTCCTCGTTCTCTCCCGTTTGAACCTCCCGCCTCCTCTCCTTGCCTTTCTTTCCCTCCTCCATTCTAACATCCAGTGCGTTGGCCAGTCCCAAGACTAGATTGCTCACCTTTTTTGTTTATCCAGTCGGGCATCGTGCAGGGCTTCCAGGCCTCTGGCACGCTGTATGCGACTGCATCGCATCAATTCCTGGCGTTTCTCATACAGCGACTCGAGCAGCCGCAACTCGGGATAGCCCGAGCTTGCGCGGATGACCTTGGTGCTGGTATCTACCAATTGTCTGCGCCTCCTGTCTTTTTGGGATGGTTCAGGCAGCGGAACAGTTCGCTGCGCTGTTCCTCAAGCCTGCAGCGTGCTTTCTGGTGCCGCTCGCTGGTACATGCAGCGACGACCTTGCCGAACAATACAGATTATGGCTCCGCCAGAAGGTGCCAGCGCGGTCAGCATTTCAGGTAACTGCGACCCTCTTGTGTTTGGGTCCCCGCCTCGGCCCTGCAGTCAACAGCGGTTCGCGGGCAGGTCCGCTTGCAAATCACGTACGTGGAGCTACGCAGATCGGCTCAGCTGCCGCTCCTGTTGCGGTGAACGCAGCAATGTACGCCAAGCGCGCTGTGCCTTTGTTTCGTCTGTTGCCCAATTTCGCAAGCTCCCGATGTCGTCGGCCTTGAGAAGAAAAGAACATGCTCTCCTTGCCGGAGTGTGCAGAACCCCTCAATGTGTCTTCCCAAGAGACGAGATGATCAGTCTGCGTGAATGGGAAGGACCACATCTACCCAACATTGAAGTGATGGCGATGGCCTCACTACTGCGCGCATCCCTCGTCACATTCAAATCAACGAAGCTGCGATCGAGCACCGTCCCCTCGCTCTCGTCCTCCGTGATGGCTCTTTCCCCCATTCTGGTGCGAATCCAGCTTAGTTGAGAACCAAACGGGGGTTGCCTCTGGTTTTCCCACGGACAAGCGAGTGCAAAGAGCAGCGACCCATGCTCTCCAGGACATCCAACCCTCTCTGTCTCTCCGCTCTGATGACGTTGTCTCCTCCTTTCCCTCGTCCCAAGATCCAGCGAGAACTGGTGGCCACGCTCAATCGCACCTTTGCTCCCGCGGATCTCGGTTGCATGTCTTCAGCCCGCCTTTTTAGCTGGTTCCCTGAGTTCCGGAGAGATATCCTCGGTATTGATTGGTCGCAGGTGCAATCGGCGTGCGCGAAATTAGCCCCTGCCCACGCTTCGGCATGCATCAAGAACCTTGCAGGAGCCTGGACGACCGAGGCGCGGTTCCAGGGACAATGTGCCCGCTGTTTCATGTATGCCTCTCCCCAAGCCCGTGACACCATCTCTCACTATCTTGTCTGTCCTTTTTTCCTTAGCCTTTGCGCCCGTCTTCTCAAAATCCCGCTTGCCTCTTCTCCCATTTCCCGTCTGTCACCGTTCAGAGTCTACACTTCCCTGTGTTTGTTCATCTAGTGTACAATCATGCAGCCCCGTTGTCCGTGAGGCCAGGACAGCCCCTCTCTGAGAGGCAAATTCAGGAACTAATGCCCCAGACGCGGGCTGCCTTCCAACGTCTAGCGTGAGGTGGACCAGCTGCACGACTCCTTTTCATGCCACGGGCCAGGAGGAAGAGGAGGAGGAGGAGGAGGCGAAGGAGGAGGAGGAGCAGGAGGAGGAGGAGGAGGGGGAGGAGGGGGAGGAGGAGGAGGAGGAGGAGGAGGAGGAGGAGGAGGAGGAGGAGGAGGAGGAGGAGGAGGAGGGAGGAGGAGGAGGAGGAGGAGGGTGCGTCGCCGGGCGTGCCGCAATTGTGGGGCCGATTCCCAACCCTA
>CAUYUJ010001817.1:27500-80611 GCA_963575745.1 Prorocentrum cordatum
GGGCACTTGTCGTCCAGGGACCCCCAGGGGCCGCCCCTCGCGCGCGAACTAGAAATATTGTTAACCAGTTACAGGAGGTCTTAGCACGCCTCTGGCCCGTTGGGCCGGCGAATTTCATTACGTCCCTGGCCCACCCCTGGGCCGCGCACATGCCCCTGGCCATGATGGGTGCTCCCCCCCTATTGGACGCCCCCTCTTAGCCGCCCCCGATTGGGAGCATTGACGCGAGTGTACTCTGACCAATGTCGATCAGCGGATGCGTTAAACGTTCTTAGCTGCGATGCATGGCGGTGGGGCGAAAAGTTTGATTCCACCCCGGCGTGGATGTCTGGCAGGTCCCTCGGCAAGTCGCTTAGCCTCGAGGGCACATGCTCAGGGCGGCCCTCATACTCATGCCCACTTGCGCGAGAGGGTGCCCCGTCGAGGGAAGGTACCCGCTTGTCAAGACTCGGCGAGGACAACTCTCTGACGCCAACCGGACATAACGCCGATACCCGCTCGTATTTTTGACGATGCCCAGATGCACAATCCCTCCTCGCCAGGATGGACTGCCCCGAGGGGTGGCCGAGGACTGCACGTGTGTCAGGCTCTCCAGGTCCACACGCTGTCGGCCATGCCCTCTCCGACCACCGCTGTCGATAGCACCTGTCGGTGGCACATGGCGTGCTTGTCAAAATCTGGTGCTGGTGAGGGGGGGGATATGGAGGGGGAGGAGTAGGAGGAGGAGGAGGAGGAGGAGGAGGAGGAGGAGGAGGAGGAGGAGGAGGAGGAGGATTGGGATTGGGATTGGGCCCGTGGGAGTTCAACTGCTGCTGCTAGACGCCTGACAACACCGCCTACCTTCACAGTTAGGGGAACTCTGGGGGGCGAATCGTGATTCGCCAAACCGTCTGATGCGGCCCGTGGCACACGACGGACGCCGCACCGCCCCCACGAGCACCCCCAAGACGGCACGCAGCCTACAGGAGGGCCCGCTCTTGGGGACCAGTGAGAGTGCTACCGACCACCCTTCTTACCCTTGCCCCTGCCCTTGGCCCTCGAAGGCCTCCCCTCTCTTTGGATAGTCGGGGTATTGGACACTCCAGAACCATAAGCTGAGGGCAAAGGGGGGGGTCGAGGGTTCAAAACTTCAGAAGACACTAAGCCCCTGCGAATTAAGTCAGCCAACCTTTCGCTCGCCCGCAGCGGATGTTGGTGACTGACACCTCGGGATTCCGACACGGGCCCCCTGTTCACGGGCCAACTACTTGTCTGTAAAGCGCTGCTGCCGCTACTGCTGCTACCTCCTTTTCCTATGCCTAAGCTGCGCCCCTCTACTTGAACTCCACCAGCAGCTTCGACGCGTCCCGCTTCAAGGGGCCCCTCTGCGTGGGCCCGATGCGCCTCTCCGCCTTCACCGTCTCTAGCATGACAGTCACAATCTGCCTCAAGTGCTGCGTGTCGAAGGCGACGATCAACCTGCCCTTCAGCTTGCTCTCCGTCTTGTTCTTCCACTTCCCATGTGGAACCAGCTCCCCCACTTGTACAGCCGACGCCTTGTAGTGGTCCTCTTTGTAGAACTCGTGAGCGGTGGCCATCCACGGCACTTGCTTCACTCCTTCTTTGTTGTGCTGCATGGCCGCCCAGTGCATCGTCGTCACAAAGCTGGTCACGAAGGGAGGGCCCCTGCTCTGGAAGTCGACAGCTTCTCCCTGTTCTGCAATGGCCTTGAGCTCCTGAGCCTGGTCGTTGTAGTCCGCCCCTGCGCTCTCGTTCGTCGCCGCGAAGTCTGTGTCCGCGCAGATGTCGTATATGCAGTACACCGTGCTCGGCACCTCTGCCCACGCGCTGCTGTCGATGAGCACGAGCTTGCCGAGGAGGATGGGCACCAGCTTGATCAGAGCGTCTTGCCCTCGTGCTGCCTTCCTCACCTCCTCCCTGACACCTGCGTCGCCACCACGGCCCCTTTTGCTCATAGGGCCTGACAATGGGTCCCTCCGCCACGCGGGACGCTCCAGCGCCTCCTCGTCCGCCATCTCCGACATGAGCGGCTGGCCCAGGAGGAGATGATACGCCAAAATCTGCCTCTGTGGCAGAAGATATGGACGGGTCCACCTCACACGGGAGGTGGCTTGTGACCAAATGGCTACATAAGTTGTCCAAATCGTTGGCGTGGTATCCGCATATTCTGCATTCCAATGACGGTGGAGGCCGAACTCCCGAGAAAGTTGCTGAACCCCGTGACGGACATTTACCACTCATGAGGGCCCTCTGGAGGTGCTTGTAAGCGTTATCCTGGCTAGCGAATACACGTCTACATACTATGCATGTGTTTGTGGGGGTCAGCGTAGCGGATAGATTGTGTACTTGATGTATTTGGCGCATATGGTTCATGAGGTCCCTCCTGGTCTGGAACCCGTGCCCACATACCATCCCCACCTCCAAGACCCATTCGCACTTCCAAAGGAACTCCAGAGGTGCTCCTGGGGTGTCCTGCTTTTCTGTCATGTAGAGGTCCGAATGAGGGATCACCTTTGCCAGCTCGCGTGCACAGATCTCCGTAAAGTCCACACGAGTCCAGAACTCCCGATACTCATCATTCACTATGTCGCCTGGACAGCGAGCAAAATGAACACACAGGTCGCCCTCGTCGAGCGCATCTGCTGCACGCCGAAAATCAGCCTGCAGTTGAAGAAGCCACGGAGATGCCACTTTGGGAATAACTGTGTTGTCGTGCAACGGTTGGCCCCCCACGTCCAGGCCCAGGACCCCGAACAACAAGCAAAGCTCCTGGCTGTGGCTCTTCGGGGATATGGCCCAGGTACGATACCACCCCAGACGCCTGACCAGCAACTCCGTTTCCGAACTAGCGAGGCGCCAATGCTGCATCACTTTCTTGTTTGACCACGACCGAGTCTTCCCATCCACCTTCGTCGTCGCCTTCCCCTGCAATGCCCTCCTCCCGTAACGAGCCAGAAGCGAGTCGAGTTCACGATATTGACGCTTAGTGAGCAGCATTGGTTCTAATCCAGTGAGCGCCGCATTCTGCACGACACTCAGACACATAGTCCGCTTCCAGCGGAACGGCACCTCCAGGGACCATATCTGGCCCAAAGGCATAGTACGACTCAGCGGTAGCTTGAATTCTGCGACTAATCTCCACTGAGGAGGATAACAGCATATTAATTTTGGGGCCCAGGTGCCGCACATGCTCCTGAAGATCTCCTGCAAGTTGTTTTCGACCCTGACCCCTCGCCCACTGTTGACACTGTAAGGCCCCAGGTCCCTGAAAGCAAAGCTGCACCTCCTGCTTCCCGATGTTTTGTGCGTGTCCAATCTCCTCCAACTCCTCCGAACAGGGCCAAATCAGCTTGCTTCAGGATCCGAAAAAAACTTCCTACGGTACCATGAGGTTGGGCCACGTGCGCTCTAACGATGTCGTCGGCATGAAGGCAGCCACCGACGTCAGCACGTAAATCTCGCCAACTAGCCACCAGCCCCGCAGCAGACTTGTCCAAATCGCTAAGACGACGAAGCCACTGCAGGATGGGTCGAGAAAAAGTTCCCCGAAAGAGCTCCACGACAAACGGATCTCCCATCGTTCCTCCTTCCCCCGTCTTGATGTACATCCCCCCTCCATGGTCTCTAGCCAGATCACACTGCATCGGAAACGTTGAACACACAAATCTACATCCTGAGGTTCTGCGTGGAGCTCTACTGTCTGATCAAGTTCACCCCAGTCCCCACTGGCGAAAGCGTTGGACATGTCTTTAAACGTGAAAGCGAACGCGCGTCCAGCGCGTCGAAGGCGCCAGCAGAGGAGCTGTGCAACTAAAATAGCTCCTTCACGACGTCTACCTGTGCAAAAGCCGTGCTCCGTGACCATGGGAGGAACCCGAAGAAGGCCTGAATAAAAAGCTTTCCCCACCGTCGGCAATCCATGGACCGTCCTGCAGCCCACAGGTCCTGGCTTGGCGTTTTTTCGAAGCTGTGCTCCAGAACTTATGTGCCACCGAAGTGGGGTCCGATTCGTAGCCCTAACTATTCGTAGGCCTCCCTCCAGAATCTTCCCAAACAGCTTCATCTCAGGGACTACCTGCTCGTAGCCTACTCCCTGCCCCTTGGTGTCCATGTTGGCCTCTGGGTCCATACACATCAACCATACCTCAGCTGGCGGAGTCCCTGATGGCACCATGCGCCTCTTACTGGCACTTTTGAAGTATTTCTGAATTCTCCACTGATCCTTCCGAGCGAGCTCGCAATCCTCGGGCGTGATGTAAGGAGTGGGGCCAGGTGGATATTCGTTCAGCCGATCTTCGAAGATAATCTTCCGAGCCGACATGCCCCCGTCCCTGCCCTTCTTGCCCCAGTGGTCAAGCAACTCCTGCTCTGCGAACTAGCCCCCCCGCAAAAGTCGTCCGTCACGTCTCTTCGGTCCGAATCGGCACCTCGCCGCTTGCCTCGAAAGCCTCGTAGCCTCCGCTAGGCGACGGGCCTGCCACGCCTCCTCAATCGCATCCAGTAGAGCGGTACGACGTTGCTGATCGAATTGCTGCCTTTCTCTCCTGAGGCGCTGACTGAGCCTCTTCAACTGCTCCTCACACTCGTGCAGCTCTGTGGAATCCTCGTTCATGTCCTGTCGGGACCGTCTGAGTCGAGCACGTTCTTTCAGAAGCTCGGTTCGCTCTGCCGCAGCACGCCTATATGCGGGATCGTTAGATACAACATGGCCAAACATCTGTTGCCCGATCGTTACCAGCACATCATCAAGGTGAAGACAACTTTCGTCTGGTCTCCCGTCGGTCAGCATGGCCCTCCAAGTATCCTCAGTCTCCTGCAGGCGCGCTTCCACCTTCTCAAGAAACTCAACTCGACGGTGTCCTCGTCGAAGACACTGCATCAGGTCGTCCTGATTCCACCTAATTTTCTCTGGTGATGGTGTCAGCGTCTCCTCCGTGCAGATCGCTTGCATGCCGTGTAGCTCCATGTAGATTGGGATGTGGTCCTTCGGCGGGGCCCCCTTGAAGGCCGGCAGCTCCGCTCCCAGACTGAACAAAGGGGAGAACTTCTGTGCCATGTCGATCATGCCATCTGGTATAAACAGGTAGTCAATGCAACTGCTGTGTCCAGACGCGTTGTAGAACGTGTGCTCTAACGTCTGGCTGCGAGAATTCATCATGTACATGTGGTGTCGCTCATTCACCAGTCTCATCATTTCCCCCGCGCCACCACGCCTTTGCTCTCGGGCTCGTCCTGGTCCCATTGACTGCGACTCCACATGCTGCCACCGACCCGAAATCCTGCTGATGCCCATGCCATCGTTCAGGTCCGCATGCACCAGAGGTGTACATCTGCATGGTAGTTGTTGTAGGACCCCCTTCATACCACTGCGTCAGCATACGGACCGTCTCTTTGTAATGCGGGACCATGCGAGCGTGTCGAGGCTGAGGCGGGAAGTACAACACAATTGCTGACATATCCAAAGGGCCTCGACGGACCCTCGCCGCGAGAGCTCGGCCCGCTGCCCCCGAGGGGCTCGGCCATGTCCTGCACACGTGCTGCTCCTTGAACTTGTGGCCCAGGACGATGGCGCAGCCTGTGCTCTTGTTCGTAAGCTCGCCCACGCCCGCCTCCGCCTCGAGGACGATCCTCTTCCCGATCCTTCGAGTGAGAACTTCATCATTACGCCTGTGCGTAGCCTGTGTGCCAGCGAGCATCACCACGTCCATATTACTGCACGACATAGCCACCTCTTGGAGGCGGACGCCCGTGCAGAACATCGGGTTGTACCCCAGCACCCTCAGGATCCACTGGCCCACGGGCCGCGCCATCGCGATGCGCGTGGCGCCACGGCAGGCCATCCGCCCGCCTGCGCCGCGGCCGCCCCTCGCACGCTGTGTGCCATAGCGGCAGCTAGGAGGAGGAGGAGGAGGAGGAGGAGGAGGAGGAGGAGGAGGAGGAGGAGGAGGAGGAGGGGGAGGGGGGAGGGGGAGGGGGAGGGGTAGGAGGAGGGTGGGGTGGCTCACACCCCCCCTGCTGCTGCGCTCCTATCTCACCTGCCTTCCAGTTCCCTCCTGTCTCTCTCCCGACTGCTGTATTCTTTTGGTGTGTGCGATGTCGCTGGTGCCCGCGTGGACTGTCCCCTGTCAATTTGGGCACCGAGAGAATTTTCATGAGTGACCACGCGCCTCTCGTTGCGTGGCCAGGGTATTCGACCTGCACGCATGACGCCACTGGACACGTGCCCAAACGTTTGACAGGTACCCATGTCGCGCATTCAGCGGGAAAAAATGGATGACGGATGACGGATGACGATGCCGATGACGATGACGATGATGATGATGATGGTGATGATGGTGATGATGAGGATGATGATGATGATGATGTTGATGTTGATGTTGATGATGTTGATGATGGTGGTGGCGTTGTTGTTGATGATGATTATGATGTTGTTGTTGATGGTGATATCGCTGATAGTAATGATGATGTTTCTGATGATGGCGGTGATGATGCTGATGATGATGCTGATGCCGATGATGAGGATGATGACGAACATGATGATGCTGGTGATGACGATGATGCTGGTGCTGCTGCTGATGATGAAAACGATGACGATGATGATGCTGCTGATGATAATGATGGTGATCATGATGCTGATGGTGGTGATGATGCTGATGATGCTGATGCTGAAGATGATGCTGATGATGCTGCTGCTGATCATGATGCTGATAATGCTGTTTGTGGTGGTTGTGGCTATGATACGGGTGATGATCATGACAACGATGATAACGACGATGACCATGATGATGATGATGATGATGATGAGGATGATGATGATGATGATGATGATGATGATGATGATCATGATGATGATGATGGTGGTGGTGGTGATGGATGATGGTGATGCTGACGGTGATGGAGTTGATGATGAATATGGTGTTGATGTAGCTGTTGTTGTTGGTGTTGTTGTTCGTGTTGTTTGTGTTGTTGTGGTTGGTGTGGTTGTTGCTGCTGTTGCTGCTGCTGATGTGGGTGATGATGATGCTGATGATGATGCTGATGGTGATGATGCTGATGATGGTGATGATGGTGATGCTGATGATGGATGATGATGCTGCTGCTGATGATGATGATGATGATGATGTTGATAATGATGATGATGATGATGATGATGATGATGATGATGATGATGATGATGATGATGATGATGATGATGATGATGATGATGATGATGAGGATGAGGATGAGGATGAGGATGATGATGATGATGATGATGATGATGATGATGATGATGATGATGATGATGATGATGATGATGATGATGTTTCGTATGATTTTTTTTTTTGCTATGGCGGGTAAAGATGGTGATGGTGACGATCACGACGATCAGGGAGCGCAGCTCCATTCTGCCCCAGCCAGAGGGCGCGAAGCAGCGCCTCTCGACGGCGCCGGCATGGATTGGCACCACCTCCTTCCAGTCCACAGTGAACAAGATGATGCAGGAGGACTCGGGCGGGTCGCGGCCGCGAATGGGGGTCGAGGAGGAGGAGGAGGAGGAGGAGAAGGAGGAGGAGGCTCGGTCTCTCCGGAGAAGTAACTGTTCGTAGCTCGAAGCTCGAAGGAGGTTCGGAGCGACAGCATCCAGGGGAGGAGGAGGTGCTGTTAAAGATGGAGGAGCATGTGCTGGAAGAGGTGGAGGAGGAGCAGGAGAGGGAGATGTGGAGGAGCACAGGCACAGGGCAGGAGGAGGGGAGGAGGAAAAGGAGGAGGAGGAGGAGGTAAGGAGGACGAGGAGGAGGAGGAGGATGAGGAGGAGGGGAGAGGAGGAGGATGAGGAGGAGGAGGAGGGCCATTGTAAACCTGGCACGCGCGCATGCCACGTATGCTGCAGTAAGGCCTATCGTCCCAGGCGCCCTCCCCAAAAGTTGGCGTAACTACTCTCTTTCGGGCACCTGGCAGAAAGGTCGGTTCCTCACGGGCCTGCAGGGTGCGAGCTGCGTGTGACCTGTGATGCGCACCAGCGGTACTTTGAGATTCGGCTTCTTGGCGTGATGTTCCGACGCGACTCTTTTGCTTCGAGTCGGCTGGATGCCGATGCCGATTCGGCCGCTCGGCTTGGCGGTACGCTGCGTTTCTTTGCAGGGAGCTCCCGTGAGCAGGTGCCTCTGCCAGGGAGCTGGGTACACCCGACGCCGTCGCGGCGGGCCTGGAGGAGGAGGAGGAGGAGGAGGAGGAGGAGGAGGAGGAGGAGGAGGAGGAGGGGAGAGGAGGAGGAGGAGGAGGAGGAGGAGGAGGAGGAGGAAGAGGAGGAGGAGGAGGAGGAGGAGGAGGAGGAGGAGGAGGAGGAGGAGGAGGAGGAGGAGGGGAGGAGGAGGGAGGAGGGAGGAGGAGGAGGAGGGGAGGAGGAGGGCTGGACCTGTGCAGCCAGATGCCCCCCCCGGCGCCCGGTCCTTCGGCGGCAGGGCGCGCGGGCCCCCCCCCCCGCGCGAGTGCGGCGGAGCCAGCGCGTGGCCATCCCGAGGCGTCCACTCGTCGGGCCAGCCGTGTGCGTAGGGGAACACAAAGTGACGTACCCTGACCTTCCAGAGAGCTATTTTTTAGCACGGGAGGCCTAAAAACCTAAAAACAACGAAGCGAGACAGCCCAAAACCAAGACGTAGAACAGCTCTGGGATGGGTTTTTGAGTCGCGTGCCATTTTTTTAGCCCTCCTGGAAGGTCAGGGTAAACATAAAAACTCGGAGGTCCGCGCGGATTTCTCGGATCGGCGCCGGGGCCCCCAGGCGGCGCCTCCGGCGCCGCCCCTGGCGCGCTCCGCGCGCCAGGGAGGGGGGCCTGGCGCCGATCCGAGGAATCCGCGCGGAGCTCCGAGTTTTTGTGTTTCTGTCACTTTTTGTTCCCCCAGTGAGGCGCTCCAGCAAGGGCCTTGCCGTCGAGGGTCGGACGAGTCGTCGTCTCCTCGGGTGTTGCTAGACGTGCCCCCTGGCCCAAGGTGCCCTCAGGATTGCCCTGGGGGCCCCCACGGCCTCCAGAGCACCCCCCACGAGGTCCAGAGGGCCCTTTAGGGGCTCCAGAATGGAGCGACAAGCTGACGAGGAGGAGGAGGAGGAGGAGGAGGAGGAGGAGGAGGAGGAGGAGGAGGAGGAGGAGGAGGAGGAGTAGGAGGATGGGGGGGCACCTTGGGCCAGGGGCACCTTCAGCAGCCCCCGATCTCTGCCGCCGCGGAGGGTCGGCGGAGGGTCCCGGCGGGAGGTCGGCGCGGAAGGAAGGAGGGAAGAGAGGCCTGCCGGCGGAGGCGCGGCGGACGGCGGGCGGGATAGCCCAGGCGCCCAGCCCACAAGGGGGTCCCCAGCCCGCTGGGAGGACCGCGATCCTCGCGAGGGCCCTCTTTTTCGGAGGCCGAGGCGCTCCGCCCACAGCTGGCCCACGGAGCGGGCAGAGGGGCGCGGAAGGAAGAAGAATGACGGGCTTGTGTTCCACCACCACCACCACCAAAAGGTGGAGGGGGTGATAGGGAGAGGCAGTGGAGGAGGAGGAGGAGGAGGAGGAGGAGGAGGAGGAGGAGGAGGACCCCCTCCCCCTCCAACTTGTGGTGGTGATGTTGGAAAACAGGCCCATCAAAAGATGCGCCCCCGAGAGATGAGAGCGTTTTTGGGTGCAGGGTTTCCGAAATCGTCCGTGTGTGTGTGTGTGTTCCAGCTTCCTGGCGCACACTGTCAAAACCTGCCCCCCCATCTTCCCTGCTTCGGCGGCACGCCCACGGGAGGAAGACAGAGGGGGCTGGGCCTCTCAGAAGGTGGCGGGGCTGCTCAGAAGCCTTCCCGCCTCCTGTGAAGCCTTCTGGGCCTCCGGCTTCTCAGAAGGCGCGATGGCTTCTGAGAAGCTTTGCCACCTTCTGAGAAGGCCAGCCTCCTCTGCCTTGCCCGCTGGGTGGGACCCTCCCCTGAGTCCCTAAGGGCTTTACGACTTTTCGCCAATCGACTTGCAGGGATCAGGCCAGATAGATCGAGACAAAGCCAGCTAACTCGAGGTGCATCCAGGTACATCGAGGCAAGTCCAGAGATTCGACAGGCTTACACCACATCCGCCGACCCCTTGTATTCCTTGTGATAGCAGCGCGAAATCGTCAAGCATGATTTTTTGGGGGGGCCTCTTGGGGGCGTCTTGTGGGTCTCTTGGGGCCTCTTGGGGCCTTCTGCGGCCGTCTTGGGGCGGAAGGCCCAGATTGTCGGTTCGGGCTCCTCTTCTTGGGCCCCTCTTGGGGCCGTCTTGGGGCCCTTGTGGGCCGTCTTTGGAGTCTCTTGGGCTGTCTTAGCGCCCTCTTGGGCCGACTTGGGCGCCTCTTTGGGGCCTCTTGGGCCGTCTTGGGGCGGTCTTGAAGTGCTCTTGGACCGTTGTCTGCGCCGTGAAGGCCGACAAGTCAAATATGATGAACATGTACGTTTTCCCATATGAAATTGACGATGTTCGGCTCTTCGGCCCTTTCGAAGACTGCTCTTGGAGGCGTCTTGGGCTGTCTTGGAGACGTCTTGGCTCGTCTTCGGGCCATCTTGGGCGTCTTGGAGCGCTCGTTTGGCGTCTCGGGGCCCTCGTGGGCCGTCTTGGAAGCGTCTGGAGGCCTTCTTGGCTCGTCTGGAGCCCCTTTTGGGCCCAAAAAAGCACCGTGGCGCGCTCGTCCGGGGCCAACAGGGGGGGGGTCAAATCTCCGGTTTGGTGTCCCTGGGGGGGGATTATGGGGGGGAACTATCTCACACGCTTAGAGACCCACAAGGGGTCGGCGGATATCTGGAGAAATCTGCAGCAAATCCTAGACGCAAGGGGCAGCAGAAGTCGTTACGTGAGCTCTTAATGTCTGTTGTGGTCGTCGCCTCGCTCCGTTTCCGAGGATGGTATTTGTCCAGCTGCCTGCGGCAAGTCCTCCCACAATGCCAGCCCAGTTTTCTGGGCGGCGACTGTTCTGAGGAGGCACGGGAGACCGTCACGTGTGACACCTCGTGTCTCCAGGCTTCGGAGAGCCGTGATGAGGATGATGGGGTGATGATAAAGAGATGATGCTAATGATAATAATAATGATAATGATAAACAATGATGATGATAATGATGATGATGATGATGATGATGATGATGATGATGATGATGATGATGATGATGCTGATGATGCTGATGATGCTGATGATGGTGATGGTGATGGTGATGGTGATGGTGATTGTGATGGCGAAGTGGAAGGCGATCATGATGATGACTGTGATAGGGATTGCGATGTTGATGGTGATGTGGATGATGGCGGTGATGATGCTCTTGATGATATTGGTTATGCTGTTAAATATGATGATGCTGTTGCTGATGATGCTGATGATGATGCCGACGTCGACGATGACGATAACATTGACGATGTTTATGATGATGGTGATGATGATGCTGACGGTGATGGCGATGACGATGGCGATGATGATGATGATGATGATGATGATGCTGATGATGGTGATGATGCTTATGGTGGTGGTGGTGGTGATGGTGGTGTTGACGATGACGACGATAATGATGATGCTGCTGCTGATGACGATGCTGCTCATGACATTTATGACGCTATCGATGATTCTGCTGCTGATGATGATGAGGATGCTGCTGATGATAGTGATGATGGTGGTGGTGCTGCTGCTGATGGTGCTGCTGTTACTGCTGCTGGTGGTGATGTCGTTGTTGTTTGTGATGGTGATGAGGAGGATGAGGATGAGGATGCTGATGATGTTGATGATGATGCTGCTGCTGATGATGATGCTGATTAAGGTGATGATGATGATGCTGATGATGATGATGACGATGCTGATGATGCTGATGATGGTGATGATGATCATGATGATCATGATGATGGTGACGACGATGATGCTGATGGTGATGGCGATGCTGTTGCTGCTACTGCTGATGCTGATGCTGCTACTGCTGCTTCTGATGCTGGTGCTGATGCTGCTGCTGATGGTGATGACGGTGATGCTGACGATGATTATGCTGATGCTGATGCTGATGCTGATGATTGTACGAATGATGATGATGATGATGATGATGATGATGATGATGATGATGGTAATGATGATGATGATGATTATGATGATGAAGATGATGCTGATGATGCGTATGATGATGATGGTGATGCTGATGATGCTGATGATGATGCTGATGCTGATGCTGCTGCTGATATGATGGTGATGTTGATGATGCTGATGATGCTGATGATGTTGATGATGATGATGCTGCTGCTGCTGATGATGATGATGATGATGATGATGATGATGATGATGATGGACTTCGTTTGGGCTGTCTTGGGGCTGTCAGGCTGGCCTTCCTGTGAGGCAGTCTTGGGGGTTCCTTGGGGCCCTCTTGGGCTGTCTTAGGCCCTGTTACTCAGCTGTGGAGCTTTCTTCGGCCGTATTGGGGCTTTCTCCGTCGTCTGGTGGGTGCTTTGGGGCTGTCGTGTGACTGCCTTGGCGCCGTCTTGGGCCGTCGAAGGGCATTCTAAGGCCGTCTTGGGTCCCACGGGAGGTCCTCTTGGGCCGTCTTGGGCCGTCTTGGATGCCCCGTGGGCCATCGTAGAGTCCTTTTGGGCCGTCTTGGGCTGACGGAGGCCCGAAAAGGCGAGCATGCGAACATCATTCAAGCTCCGAAGAAAACCAAGGATCTGTGGTTTCATCCGACTCCGATTGAGGTCCTCTTGTTGCCATTTCTGGCCCTCTTGGAGGCATCTTGAGCCGTCTTGAGTCAATCTCTCGGGCCGTCCTCGGGGCATCATGTGCCATCTCAGTGTCTTTGGTTGCATGCACGCGCCGCCTTGGAAGCTCGGGACGCGCATCCATCGGTTTAAACGAGGGATCGTTGCTTGGGACGCCCTCGAGCGCTTGGGACCAGCGGCTGGGAATGGGGGAAGTGCACGATCTTCGAGATCGGGTGCGCGTGGGATGATGGTCCCAGGAGTTGACAGCCATGCGGAACGTTCAGGCATCAGCTGCCATGCGGGATGTGTACCATCCTCGAGCGGGCACGAGTGGACTGGGGGCTCAGGCGTTGGCTGCGATGCTGGAAGTGCGCCGTCCTCGAGCGGGCACGGGGGAAGTGGCCTCGCGGTGAGTAGGGGGGTTGCAAGCAGCAGTCCGCGAGTAGAGGGAGGGGCGATCCCTGCCCCTCCTCCTCCTCCTCCTCCTCCTCCTCCTCCTCCTCCTCCTCCTCCTCCTCCTCCTCCTCCCCTTCCTCCCCCTCCCCCTCCTCCTCCTCCTCTCCTCTCCTCCTCCTCCTCCTCCTCCTCCTCCTCCTCCTCCTCCGTCTCCTCCTCCTCCTCCTCCTCCTCCTCCTCCTCCTCCTCCTCCTCGTCCTCCTCCCCGAGCGTTGTTGCAAGAGATCTGCTAAGCTATCGGACCATGTGCTCCCCCAACCACTGTGGAAACCATTCGGGGAGGATGGCATCGAGGATGGCGGGGAAGATCAGGATGAGGAGGACGAGGAGGCGGAGGAGGAGGGGGGCACTCTTGGGAGCCTCTGGGGGGCACTCTTCGGGCCTCCTGGGAGCTTCCTGGGAGCCTCTTGCAGGCTTTTTGGGGGGCCTCCTTGGGCCTCGTGGTGACCTTTGGGGGCTTCTCGGCGGGTACCTCTTTGGCCGTCTTGGGGCAATCTTGGCCTGTCTGACGCCGTCGGGTGCTGTCCTGGGGGCCACTCTGGGCCGACTTGGGGCCCTCTTGGGGGCCATCTTTGGCGTCTTGGAGGCCTCTTGGGCTGTCTTGGGGCTCGTTGGGGCCGCCTTGGGGGCCGCTTGGGCCGTTCTGGGGCCATCTTGAAGGCCTCCTGGGCGATCTTGGGGCGATTTTTGGGGGGCTCCTGGGCCGTCTCGGACCGTCGGAAGGCAGAAAAGAAGCAAATGCCCAAATCCTTCAACTACTTCAGAGAACATCTCGGATTTTGGCCTCTTCGGGCCTTCTGGAGGCCTTCTTGGAGGCCTCTTGGGCCGTCTTCGAAGCCTCTTGGGGGCCTCTTGGGCCATCTTGAGGCCATCTTGGGCCGTCCTGGAGGCTTCTTGGGCAACTTGAGGCACCTTGGACGCTCTTGGGCCGTCTTGAAGGCCATCTTAGACCGTATTGCGCCAACTTGAGTGCCATCTTGGCCGTCTTGAAGGCCATCTTGAGCCATATTCGCTGTCTTGGAGGCGATTCGTGCCACGAGGGACGATTCGTCGGCGGCTTCCTGGGTGGCCGGCGCGCTGGGCCGAAACCGCAGGGGGAGTCCTTCAAACGAACAAAAATCAGGAGGAAAAGAAACACACAGACACAATTCATCGTCGATTCCCCAGAAAATATGGGAAAATATGGGAAGTGGGGGGGAAGACAGAAACCCAGAAAATATAGGAAAATATGGGGAATCTTTTTATTTGTGTGTATTTATTTGTGTGTCCTGGGGCCCCTTCAAAAAAAGAGTCAGACGTTTGGCACGCCGGGCACCCCTCTGGCAAGCCAACAGGGGGCGGCGGATCGAAGACGCCTACGGCGAATCACCGCCGCCCCCTGCCTTCTTGGAAGCGCCTATATGTGGCCGAACGTTGAGGCCAGACCTGCCAAGGTATCGGACCTGATGTTCCCCGAATCGGTTTGGAAAGCCTTCGGGGAGCACGTGGGCATCTTGAAGGTCATCTTGGCCGCCCGGAGGCCATTTTGACCCTTTCGGGCCTTCTTGGAGGACGTCTTGGAGGGCTCTTAGGCCGTCTTGGAGGCCATCTTGGGCGTCTTGGAGGCCTCTTGGGGCCGTCTTGGGCCTCTTGGGCGATCTTTGGGGGCACTTGGGCCGTCTCGGGCCGTCGGAAGGCCGAACAAAAAGCAAATGCCACAATCCATTAGAAAACACTCATGGGAAATCAATGATTTTGGCCTTTTCGGCTTTCCTGGAGGCCCTCTTGGAGGCCTCTTGGGCTGTCTTGGGCCATCTTAGTGCCATCTTCGGCCGTCTTGGTGGGCCCCTGGCCCGTCCGACGCCGTCGGAAGCAGTTTGGGGGGCCTCTCTCAGCCGGCTTGGGGCCCTCTTGGAATGCTCCAGGGCCGTCCTGGAGGCTATCTTGGGCGTCTTAAAGACCTCCTGGGCCGTCTTGGGGGCTTCTTGGGGCCGTCTTGGGGGCCTCTTGGGCCGTTCTGGGGCCATCTTGGAAGCCTCTTGGGCGATCTTTGGGCGATCTTTGGGTGCTCTTGGGCCGTCTCGGGCCGTCGGAAGGCCGGAAAAAAGCAAATGTCAAAATCCTTCAAAAACCTATGGAACGTCAGTGTTTTTGGCCTTTTCCTGGCCTTCCTGGAGGCCCTCTTGGAGGCCTCTTGGACCGTCGTGGGCCAGCTTCGAGCCAACTTCGGCCATCTTGGTGGGCTCCTGGCCCGTCTGACGCCGTCGGACGCCGTCTTGGGCCTCTCTGAGCCGACTTGGGGTCCTCTTGGGGCGCTTCGGGGCCGTCTTGGAGGCCATCTTGGGCGTCTTGGAGGTCTCTTGGGCCGTCTTGGGGCCCGTCTTGGAGGCCTCTTGGGCCGTCATGGGGCCCTCTTGGAGGCCTCGTGGGCGATCTTTGGGCGATCTCGGCGGCCTCTTGAGCCGTCGGAATGCCGAGAAGGGCACATGCTCAAATCCTTCAACAACCTGAGGGAAATCAATGATTTTGGACTCTTCTGGTCCTCCTGGAGGACCTCTTGGAGGCCTCTCGGGTCGTGTTGGGCCGTCTTGGAGACTTCTTGGGCGAACTTGGAGGTATCTTGGACTCTTGGGCCGTCTTGGAGGCCGTCTTGGACCATCCTGGGCGAACTTGGAGGCCATCTTGGATCGTCTTGGGCGAGCTTGAGGGCCATCTTGACCATTTTGGAGGCCATCTTGGGCCAACGTGGCCATCTTGGAGGCCATCTTGAGCCGTCTTGGCGGATTTGTTGTGGACGCTGAGGTGGTTTACGCGGCCTTCCGGGACCCCGGCGGGACGGGCCGAAGCGCCAGGGGGAGTTCTTTTGGAAAAAGAACCAAAACCAAACCGCAAGAAGTCCAGCACGCCAGGCACCCCTGCGATGAATCGACAGGGGGCGGCGGATCGAAGACGCCTACGGTGAATCACCGCCGCCCCCTGAATTTGGAAGTGCCTATGTGGCCGAATGTTGAGGCCAGACCTGACCTTCCAAGCTATCGGATCACGTGTTCCTCGAATCGGTTTGGAAGGCCTTCGGGGAACACCTGGGCATCTTGAAGGTCATCTTAGCCGTCGGGAGGCCATTTTGACCCTTTCGGGCATTCTTTGAGGACGTCTTGGAGGGCTCTTGGGCCGTCTTGCAGGCCATCTTGAGCGTCTTGGAGGCCTCTTGGGCCGTCTTGCGGGCCTCTGGGGGCCGTCTTGGGCCTCTTGGGCCATCTTTGGGGGCACTTGGGCCGTCTCGGGCCGTCGGAAGGCCGAACGAAAAGCAAATGCCACAATCCAGTAGAAAACACTCATGGGAAATCAATGATTTTGGCCTTTTCGGGCCTTCCTGGAGACCCTCTTGGAGGCCTCTTGGGCCATCTTGGGACATCTTAGGGCCATCTTCCGTCGTCTTGGTGGGCTCCTGGCCCGTCCGACGCCGTCGGAAGCCGTTTGGGGGGTCTCCCTGGGCCGACTTGGGGCCCTCTTGGAATGCTCCAGGGCCGTCTTGGAGGCCATCTTGGGTGTCTTAAAGGCCTCCTGGGCCGTCTTGGTGGCCTCTTGGGGCCGTCTTGGGGGCCTCTTGGGCCGTTCTGGGGCCATCTTGGAAGCCTCTTGGGCGATCTTTGGGCGATCTTTGGGTGCTCTTGGGCCGTCTCGGGCCGTCGGAAGGCCGGAAAGAAGCAAATGTCAAAATCCTTCAAAAACCTGAGGACCAATGTTTTTTTGCCTTTTCCGGCTTTCCTGGAGGACCTCTTGGAGGCCTCTTGGGCCGTCTTGGGCCTGATTCGAGCTAACTTCGGCCATCTTGGTGGGTTCCTGGCCCGTCTGACGCCGTCGGAAGCCGTCTTGGGGGCCTCTCTGAACCGACTTGGGGTCCTCTTAGGGCGCTTCGGGGCCGTCTTGGAGGCCATCTTGGGCATCTCGGAGGTCTCTTGGGCCGTCTTGGGGCCCTCTTGGGGCCGTCTTGGAGGCCTCTCGGGCCGTCATGGGGCCCTCTTGGAGGCCTCGTGGGCGATCTTGGGGCGATCTTGGCGGCCTCTTGGGCCGTCTTGAGCCGTCGGAATGCCGAGAAGAGGCACATGTTAAAATCCTTCAACAACCTCAGGGAAATCAGTGATTTTGGCCTCTTCGGGCCCTCCTGAAGGACCTCTTCGAGGCCTCTTGGGCCGTCTTGGAGGCTTCTTGGGCGAACTTGGAGGTATCTTGGACCCTCTTGGGCCGTCTTGGAGGCCATCTTGGACCATCTTGGACGGACTTGGAGGCCATCTTGGATCGTCTTGGGCGAGCTTGAGGGCCATCTTGGCCGTCTTGGAGGCCATCTTGGGCCGTCTTGGAGGAACATTTGGGAATTGCGCGATGGCTTGGGCGTCCTACGGGTCTTGCGGGGGCGGTGGCGGGACGCGCCCACAGCCCCAGGGGGAGTTCTTTTGGAATAGAACCAACACCAAAGACCGATAGGATCCGGCACGCCAGGCACCCCTGCGATGAATCGACAGGGGGCGGCGGATCGAAGACGCCTACGGCGAATCACCGCCGCCCCCTGCCTTTGTGGAAACGCCTATGTGGCCGAACGTTGTGGCCAGAGGCCTGCCAAGCTATCGGACCATGTATTCCCCGAATCGGTTTGGAAAGCGTTCGGGGAACACGGTGGGCGAGGCTGGGCCGACTTGGGCCTTTCTTGGTGTGCTCCAGAGCCGTCTTGGAGGCCATCTTGAGCGTCTTGGAGGCCTCTTGGGCCCTCTTGGGGGCCTTTTGGGGCCGTCTTGGGGGCCTCTTGGGCCGTTTTGGGGCCATACTGGAGACCTCTTGGGCGATCTTTGGGGGCTCTTGGGCTATCTCGGGCCGTCGGAAGGCCGGAAAGAAGCAAATGTCAAAATCCTTGGGAAAACCAACGGGAAATCAGTGTTTTTGGCCTTGTCAGCTCTTCCTGGAGGCCCTCTTGGAGGCCTCTTGGGCCGTCTTGGGCCAGCTTCGAGCCAACTTCCGTCGTCTTGGTGGGCTCCTGGCCCGTCTGATGCCGTCGGAAGCCGTTTGGGGGGTCTCCCTGGGCCGACTTGGGGCCCTCTTGGAGTGCTCCAGGGCCGTCTTGGGGGCCATCTTGGGCGTCTTACAGGCCTCCTGGGCCGTCTTGGGGGCCTCTTGGGGCCGTCTTGGGGGCCTCTTGGGCCGTTCTGGGGCCATCTTGGAGGTCTCTTGGGCGATCTTGGGCGATCTTTGGGGGCTCTTGGGCCGTCTCGGGCCGTCGGGAGGCCGAAACAAAGCAACTGTCAAAATCCTTCAAAAACCTCAGGGCCATCAATGTTTTTGGCCTCTTCTGGCCATCCTGGAGGCCCTCTTGGAGGCCTCTTGGGCCGTCTTGGGCCAGCTTCGAGCCAACTTCGGCCCTCTTGGTGGGCTCCTGGCCCGTCTGACGCCGTCGGAAGCCGTTTGGTGGGCCTCTTTGGGCCGACTTGGGACCCTCCTGGGGTGCCCCAGGGCCGTCTTGGAGGCCATCTTGGGCGTCTTGGAGGCCTCTTGGGCTGTCTTCGGGTCCTCTTGGGGCGGTCTTGGGGGCGTCTGGGGCCGTCATGGGGCCATCATGGAGGCCTCTTGGGCGATCTTGGAGCGATCTTGGGAGCCTCTTGGGCCGTCTTGGGCCGTCGGAAAGCCGAAAAGGCGCAAATGCCAAAATCCTTCAACACCCCCAGGAAAATCAATGATTTCGGCCTCGTCGGGCCTTCCTGGAGGACCTCTTGGAGGCCTCTTGGGCCGTCTTGGAGGCCTCTTGCGGGCCTTTTGGGCCGTCGTAGACCATCTTGAGGCCATCTTGGGCCGTCTTGGGTGCATCTTGGAGCCATCTTAGATGTCCTTGAGGCCATCTTGGCTGTCTTTGAGGCATCTTGGAGGCCATCCTGGGCCATCTTGGCCGCCTGGGAGACCATCTTGGGCCAACTTGGGGCAACAAAGGCATTGACGGACGGATTTTCGGGAATCTCCCGGGACCCCGGCGGGACGGGCTGAAGCCCCAGGGGGAGTTGTTTTGGAAACAAAAACCAAAACCAAAACCAAAACCCATATCATCAGGCACGCCAGACACCCCTTTCATAAATCAAAAGGGGGCGGCGGATCGAAGACGCCTACGGCGAATCACCGCCGCCCCCTGCCTTTTTGGAAGCGCCTATGTGGCCGAACGTTGAGGCGAGACCTGCCAAGCTATCGGACCATGCGTTCCCCGAATCGGTTTGGAAAGCCTTCGGGGAACACGTGGGCATCTTGAAGGTCATCTTGGCCGCCTGGAGGCCATTTCGGGCCTTCTTGGAGGACGTCTTGGAGGGCTCTTGGGCCGTCTTGGAGGCCATCTTGAGCGTCTTGGAGACCTCTTGGGCCGTCTTGGGGGCCTCCTGGGGCCGTCTTGGGCCTCTTGGGCGATCTTTGGGGGCACTTGGGCCGTCTCGGGCCGTTGGAAGGCCGAACAAAAAGCAAATGCCACAATCCTTCAAAAACTCATGGGAAATCAGTGTTTTTGGCCTTTTCGGGCCTTCCTGGAGACCCTCTTAGAGGCCTCTTGGGCCATCTTAATGCCATCTTCGGCCGTCGTGGTGGGCCCCTGGCCCGTCCGACGCCATCGGAAGCCGTTTGGGGGACCACTCTCGGCCGACTTGGGGCCCTCTTGGGGTGCTCCAGGGCCGTCTTGGAGGCCATCTTCGGCGTCTTAAAAGCCTCCTAGGCCGCCCTGAGGGCCTCTTGGGGCCGTCTTGGGGGCCTCTTGGAGGCCTCTTGGGCGAGCTTGGGCGATCTTTGGGGGCTCTTGGGCCGGCCGTCTTAAGCCAGCTTCGAGCCAACTTCGGCCATCTTAGCGGGCTCCTGGCCCCTTCTGACCCCGTCTTGGGGCCCTCTTGGAGTGCTCCAGGGCCGTCTTGGAGGCCATCTTGGGCGTCTTGGAGGCCTCTTGGGCCATCTTTGTGCCGTCTTGGGGGCCGTCTTGGGGGCCTCTTGGGCAGTCCTGAGGCCATCTTGGAGGCATCTTGGGCGCTGTGGGGGCGATCTTGGGGGCCACTTGGGCCGTCTTGGGTTGTCGGGAAGCCGAGAAGAAGCGAATGCCAACATCCTTCAAAGACCTAAGGATAATCAATAAGTTTGGCCTCTTCGGGCCCTCCTGGAGGACCTCTTGGAGGCCTCTTGGGCCGTCTTGGAGGCCTCTGGGGGGCCTCTTGGGCCGTTTTGGGCCGTCTTGGACTCTCTTGGGCCGTCTTGGAGGCCGTCTTGGACCATCTTGGGCGAACTTGGAGACCATCCTGGACCATCTTGGAGGCCATCTTGGGCCAACGTAGCCATCTTCGGCCGTCTTGGACCAGGAAAAACCCTTTGGAGCCGGGTCCGGGCAAATTTTCGACATCCTTCCGGGTGGCCGGCGGGACGGGCCGAAGCTCCACGGGAAGTTCTTTTGGAAAAAGAACCAAAACCAAAACCATATAGTTCGGCACGCCAGGCACCCCTGCGATGAATTGACAGGGGGCGGCGGATCTGGTGGTCTTCGGCCCATCCCGCAACCGTGCGTGGGTTGTGGGTCAGAGTTCTCAGGGATGCTTCTTGGGGTCTCTTCGGAGCGCTCTCGGGGGCCTCTGGTGGGCCTCTTGGGGGCTTCTTGGGAGCCTCTTGGGGGCAACTGGGGGGCCCCTCGGGGCCGAGGGCTCGAAATGTCCGTTCGGGTCCCCCATCTGGGCACCCTCTTGGGGCCGTCAATTGGGCCTCTTGGGCCGTCTTGGGCGCCTCTTGGGCCGTTGTGAGGGCCGTCTTGGGGGCCTCTTGGGCCGTCTTGGGGCGGTCTTAGGGGGCCTCTAGGGCCGTGTGACTGTAGGAAAGCCAAAAAGGCGAGAACGCCAAACAACCTTCAAAATTCCATGGCAAATCACAGATTTTTGCCTCTTGGGGCCCTCTTGGGGCCCTCTTGGAGGTCTGGAGGCCTCTTGGGCCGTCTTGGGACCGTCTTAATTAGGCATCTTGGGCCGATCGTTCGGCGACTCCGGGCCCTGTTGGACCGTCTTCGGGCTGGAGCCCTCTTTGCCCGTCTTAGGGCCCTCTTGGTTCCGAAAAAGTCAAGCGACAAGCCGCGCCAAGCCCTGGGAGATTTGGCAATTTCAGGCTCCGGGCTTTTGAAAGACTCGCCAGGAGTGAGGATTGAGGCTTAGAGGATTGGGCAAAGGACCTGAGGACACGCCCGCTCCGTGCCCAGCAGCACGGTCGCGGACTCAGTTGCCAAAGCCCTGCTCGGCAGGCCCTGGTGTTCCTCCACGCCTCTACGTGCCAGGGGGCACGGGGCGGCGGATCCAGAACCGCCGCCCGGGAAGGCGATCGCCCCGCACCTCGGGAGGTGGTGGATGTGGGCACCCTTCGATGGTTTTCTTGACTTAACTCGAGCTGCAGATGAGCTACAGAGCTGTTTGGCACAGCAATTGGAAGGAGATCATCAGGCGCGCTAGCAAAGTATCTCTACGCATGAACTCGGTCTGCTGTCAGAGCTGCTGGGTCCGAAAAAACTAGCCGGACGCTGGTAATGTTTTAGAGATGGTGATGATTTTCTTGACTTAACTCGAGCTGGGGATTGGCTAAATGGCTGTTTGTCACGCCCCCGAGCGGGCCCACAGCCAGCGCCCCGCGGGGCCCCGCGAGGGGGCGACAGGGGCCCCGCGGGGGGAGGGGGGGGGGGGGGACCGCCGCGAGAGCCCTCGAGAGCCCCCCCGCGCCCCGCGGCTCGCCGGGCCGCGGCCCGACCGCCCCCAGCCCCGCACGGGGAGCGCCGGAGGCCCTGAGCTTCCAGGAGGGCTAAACCATAGCGCGCGACCTAAAAACCTATCCCCCAGAGCTATTCTGTGTCCTGGTTTGGGGCTGTTTCGTTCCGTCTTTTTTAGGTTTTCAGGCCTCCCGTGCTAACAAAAATAGCTCTCTGGACGGTCAGGGGGGGGTTGGGCTGCTTCGTTTCGTGTGTTTTAGGTTCTTGGGCCTCCCGTGCTAAAAAGTAGCTCTCTGGAAGGCCAGGGGGGGGCTCCCGGGGCGTCGGCTCCGCAGGCTCGGGCCACAACAAGCGGTGACGCAAAAGCATCGCCTCTCCCGGAGGGCCGCGCGCGGACCCTGACCCTCCAGAGAGCTATGTTTTTAAGCACGGGAGGCCTATAGAAACCTAGGAAAAACGAAGCGACAGAGCCCAAAACCGAGACATAGCACAGCTCCGGGATGGGTTTTTGAGTCGCGTCCTGTTTTTTAGCCCTCCTGGAAGCTCAGGGGAGTTCTCGGATCGTCGCTGGAGCCCCCCGGGCGGCGCCTCCGGCGCCGCCCCCGGAGGAGGACTAGGAGGAGGAGGAGGAGGAGGAGGAGGAGGAGGAGGAGGAGGAGGAGGAGGAGGAGGAGGACAGGAGGAGGAGGAGGAGGAGGAGGAGGAGGAGGAGGAGGAATGCTTCGTGCGCCAGGGAGGGGGGTCCAGCGCCGCTTCGAGGAAGCAGCGCGGCCCTCCGAGTGCTCGTGCTTCTGTCGTGCTCGGCTCCCCCCTACGGGCCGTGGCTGCGGTGACGTCGGGCATGCTCCTTTCTTGCAGGAGGAGTGCTCAAAGATAGTCAACCAATACTCTGGGGCCTACTTTTCGACTGGTCTTTGTTATTTTTGCATGTTTTTTTGGTTGAATCATTTTTCGTCCAAAATCCGCCTGTAGGGGGACATACCCGACCAAAGGCTACGGGTAAGCCCCCCCCCCTCCCGGCTGTGGTCGTCGCCTGGACCCTGCCCCGCGCCGCCCAGGCCGCCACCCAGTCCCCGCCGACCTCGGAGGCGCCGGCCCAGCCGTCGCTGCCTGGCACCGCGGACTCGGAGGAGTCGCTGGGCTCGGCGATGTGGGCTGCGGGGTGGCCTCTCTCCGTGGTCGCTTGCCGTCCTTGTCCTCGTCCTCGTCCTCGTCCTCCTCCTCCTCCTCCTCCTCCTCCTCCTCCTCCTGGCTCAAGACCTGAGCACACCGCGGGAGGTGCAGGTCTCAGCATTGCCATCCAGGGCAGGCCCTGGGTGCTGGGGCCCAAGTTTGTTTGCTCTGCCCCCGTGCCTGCCTGGTCAGCCCCAGGCAGAGGCACAATCACGTCCCGCATCAGTGCTGCCATAGGGCCTCTCGTGTGCGTGCGCCAGCGTGCCGCCATCAGGAGATGCCCGCCCAGCAGCAGAAGAAGTACCTGGTCTGCTCGAAGCGGGGCTGCAAAGGCTGGGCTTGGTGCTCGACGAATTCTCGTCATTGTATGCAGTGTGGCAGCCGTTTCAAGCAGGGCGGGGATCACGGTCCCCCAGCTCGACCCCAAGGTGGTGGAGGTGGCCCCCAGGATGTTCGGCCTGACGTCGAGGAGGAGCCCGCCAAGCCAGGACGCTGGAGGAAAGGCTCCCGCGGTCCTGAGCGCCCACCAGGCTTGGGGCGCGGAGGCGGCCGAGCGGTCACCTTCGATGATGCAGTTCCCGCTGACGACCCAGTCGCCCTGGCTCAAGCTCAAGTCACCTTCTGGAAGAAGTGGAAGCCAGATGGAGAGGAGCACAAGTCGGCGTTGGGCAAGCTCAAGTTCGCCAAGGCGCAGGCGCTGTCGGCCAAGAGCCTGGAGCAGCAAGCACAGTCCTTGTCAGATCAACTCCAGGTGCTGCGCCAGAGGGCTGCAGTCGCAGAAGCAGGAGGCCAGCGAGCTGGTCACCACAATTGTCGAGGCAAGTGAATATCACGGCAAGCTGGTCGAGGAGATCGAAGCTAATACAAAAGAAGTGCAGACGCTGGAGACGCAGCTCAATGCGGCCACCCAGGCGGCTGCGCATGAGGCATCCAAAGCTGAAGATTTGCTCACCACCACTCAGGGAGTTATATCCGCCAGAATGCCACAGGGAAGACTGGCCCCACCTGAACTTCGAGACAAAGTATCGGAGCTGGCCGCCATGTTCGACACCTTGCAGCAGCAACACGTCGCATCCCAGGCCGCGGGCGCGCCAGCAGGTGGCGGCCCG
Source organism: Prorocentrum cordatum (assembly GCA_963575745.1). Classification (NCBI taxonomy): domain Eukaryota; class Dinophyceae; order Prorocentrales; family Prorocentraceae; genus Prorocentrum; species Prorocentrum cordatum. The sequence goes on from CAUYUJ010001817.1 coordinate 51,638, forward strand.
CCTGCGGCGGCGGCTCCGCGCGGGGTCATCATCGACGGTTTCCCTGCAGTTGGAGAGAGCCCTGATGATGGCCAGGCAAGTCAGACGCCCGCGCCTATCCCAGGCCAGCACGTCCCCACTCCTGCCGACGACAAGGAGCTGGAGACCATGGCAGAGGCGCAGGCCATGGACACGTCTGAAGGCCGCCGCCGCGCGGCTGCTGCGCTGTCCGACGTCGCCCAGGGCATGGCCAAGATCCAGAGTGAGTCAGGCCCCGAGACCAAGAGGGTCAAGGCGGCGGCTGAGGCTGCGGCGCTCGCGGCCGCCCAGGGCCAGAAGTCGCCAGGGTAACACTTATAAGATCGCTACTATCAATGGTTCTTGCTGGCCTGCTGTTCGCAAGTTTGTTCTTTCGCCGCAGTCTAGTGCAGTCGCGATCATCTGTGCTCAGGAGTGTAAGCTTGCCGACGGAGATAGCATTGTGCGTCAGATACAATGGTGCTCGGCCCAGGGGTGGCTGGCTTACATCACGCCTGCAGCCAAGAGTGAGAATAATGAGTTGGCTTCGGGAGTTGCGATTTTGATTCGGGATGGCTTGGACCTGGGGGTCCAGCCGATCACTTTTTCCGCCGCTTTCGACCCCGCTCGATTATCGGGGGTGCTGCTTGAACTTCCTGGGGTCCCGAAGCTCGCCATACGTAGTACCTATTTTCAGGCTGCTGCTGCTCTCTCCGAGACCAATTTAAAACTTCTGGCCGCCATGGGCCAACTTCAGGATGATTTGGCCCATCCAGTTTTGGTTGCGGGGGATTTTAACCTGGCCCCCTCTCGGTTGGCCCAAGCTGAGTTTCTGTCCAGGTCCACGATGACCCTGCTTGCGCCGCCGACCGCCACCTACAGAAACAAGAAGACCAAATCCACTCTAGATTATTTCCTGTCTAGCCAAGGCCTCTCGCCGTGGCTCAGTAACCCCCGTACTCTTGCCTCGTATCCTCTCTCCCCTCACAGACCTGTGCTGCTAGATATTGTAGTTGAGAATAACTTTAATATCCCCACGCTGCATAGGCCCCAGAAGCTACCCACACGTATCCCTGTGGGCCCGCAATTGCCAGAAGTGAGTTGGCGCCAGTCAGCTGCTGCATTGGAGTACGCTTCACAATTGATCGATGATGCTCGACGGCCGCTCAGCGATCAACAGCAGTCGGTGCTCCTGGACCACGTGTATTTCAGCTTGGCCCAGGACTTGGAAGCTACAATCAGTAAGAAAACTATCACCCCCCTCAAGCCTAGCAAGCACCCCAGGGCCCACCCCCCTCAGGTTCTTATGGTCCCCGCTGAGGCCAAGGCTGCTAGGAGTAGGGCTAAAAGGGTGGCCTACACGGGCCCGTTGAGATGGCTCATCAATAGGGTTCAAGATTTCCATAGATGTGTTCAGGACTGGAATCTCACTGAGTTTCAGGACGCTCTCGACAGCTTAGAGGATTGCCCTGAGCTGTTCACCGCCGTCGTGTCCCTCAAGGAGGGGCTGCAAGAGATTAGAGTTGCTGCAGGCTTGTTGCACGTTGATTTCAGCGCTGGTGCCCTGAACCAGGCGCTGGCGATCCAGGTTCTGGACGAGCTGCTAGAGCACGTCACCAAGCTCCTGTATCAGGAGCAGGCGGCAGAGAACGCTGCAGACGGGAAGGCATGGAGGGATTGGGTTCAGGACAACATGAAGGGAGGAATGGGATGGGCTCACAGATGGACCAAACGTTTGGAGGCCTGGAGGCCCTCGTCAGTTCCATTTAAGTCGCAGTATTCTGGCAGGCCTCAGCATAGATTGCAGGCAGAAGCCGATCGTCTGGCAAAAATATGGCAGGTTTCCCAAGATACCCCACCACAGCTCGTTCCTGACAGAGATGATCGTATTGCCCTGGGCCCCATCAGCCCCAAGAGATTACGACAGCTTGCGAAAAGTTTTCCCCATGCCACTGCCACTACCTGGGACGGTTTCCACCCTGGGCATTTCAGTATGTTGAATAATGAACAGGCAGAGATTGTCTGCGATTTTATTGGCCTGCTCGAAAAAATTGGACATATGCCAACCCAGCCCCAAGGTATCGTATCGACTCTGATGATGAAGTTGAAACAGCATGATGCCCCAGCCAGTCAGCCTTCTTTCAGGTCCATTGGCACGCTTCCAGCTTTGTACAGAGTCTGGGCTAGGCTCAGGAGGTCAGCGGCCAGAGAGTGGGAGGCACACCACCGCAGGCCGTACCTTGCTCATCAGGCTGGTCACTCCATAGTGGAATTAGTATACAAACAATCCTTGGAATGCGAGTTCAACAGCTCTGACAAAGATCAACAATATAGTGCCCAAGTTCTCTACGATTTATCTAACTAGTACTAACATGTTGATCGGCCATGTCTCGCTTACCGTGCTGTTGAATCAGGTTTTTCCGTGTTGTTTATTGCGTATCATATTACCTCAATATGCCAGTGAACGCATAGTTGCACTACAGGATTGCGCAGTCAGTGTAGGCAAGCCTTGGAAGGGCGTTGCCGCAGGATGCAGTTGGGCCACCTATCTTGTGCAAATGTATGTGATCGCCCCGCTCGACGTGTGGACGCAGGCGCATTGTCATATCAGGCTCGCGATGTTTATAGATGATCTGCTGCTCCAGTGCCACGGCCGCAGTTACAGCCTCATCGTCAGCCAGCTCAATATTGCTGCCAGGTCCATGGCAGACTGCATCATCAATGAGTTTAAGTGCCAGATCGCCAGCAAGAAAAGTCAGGTCCTGGCGTCCCAACAAGCCCTTCAGGATCAACTCAGGACGGCTCTCGGGCCTCTGGCGGGCCCGAACGCGGATAGGTCTGGACCTAACCTGGGTTGTGAAACTGGGGCTGGACGGCCCCAACGCCGATGGAGAAAGCAGCGTAAGATTTCGGAGCGTCTTGATAAGATGCGTAAAAGACAACAGGGTTCGCATGCTCAAGAGAGCTGGGGGTAACACTCATAAGTTGTATAGGACTGGCCTCGAGGCGGCCACCGCGTTCGGAGTCGAGGTGACTGGCATCAATGGCACGCAGTTGGAATCTGCTAGGTCGCAGTTTTTGGCTGCTGCGGGACCCCGTTGCCCGACGCGCAGCCGCAGTCTGGCCCTGCTCATCCTCAAGGACCCCTTGTGGAAAGCTGCCCTGGGCCCCGCCATTATGTGGCACCGCCTTGTCTGGGACGCCGCCACCCGCCCCCACCTTGCCGTGACCAGTCTCCAGCAGTTGCGTGTTTGGGCTGAGGCCATCCTCCCGAGAGTTGCTAAATCTTGGGGCTCCTCCAGGGGCCCCCTCAGCGCCGCGGTGCTTTCGCTTGAAAGGACCGGTTGGAAATTCCAGGGACCATTTACTTTTGTGACCTCCTCAGGCATTGAGTACCCTCTCCCAGGACATTCCCCCGCCCTCCTCCAAAAGCTCATGGAGTTCGACTGGCACGGCCAGCTCGCTTCCAAGGCGGCCGAGAAGATCGGCCACCCGAACGCCCAGTTAGATGTGGTTGCTGCCCGTGCTGCTCTGTCATCGCCAGACCTCCTTGGCCACCAGAAGGGAACCCTCCTCGCCTTCCTCACTCAGAGCATATGGACTATGGACAGAGCCAAGGCAGCAGGATACGAAGTCGAGACTGGCTGCGAGTGCGGCCACCATTCGGACAACCTCGGCCACCGCATACTTTACTGCCCGAAGACAGAGAATCTCAGAGCCACTCATTTCTCGGCAGCGGAGCTTCAGAATTTAAGAGAGCCTCCTCCCCAGACCCTGCCCCAGCATCTCGGTTTCCAGCTGGTCCCCGAGTATCGTGGTGAGAACCCTCCTGGTTCGGGCCTGGAGTTTGGGGAGTTTTGGTGTGCTCAGGAGGGGATCACCCCTCAGGTGGCTTTCAGCGAAGGGGAAGTGTATATAGATGGTAGTTGCACTAACCACGGTCACTATGTTTTCAACGCCGCAGGTTTCGCGGTTGTCTGTATGCGTAACGGAGAAGCTTTTGCCCATTTCAGTGGCCGAGTCGGCCAGATGTTTTTTACAAACCTCGGGTGCCGCGGAGCATTTGGCCGCTGTTGCGGCCAGTATTCTGTCTAGGGATGTTGAAGTCATTTACTCTGATTATAAAGGAGCTCTGTCTCTGCACCAAGGGTCTGAGTACCCTCGGCACAACGTGTGGGCTGGGTGTAAGGTGTTGGCTGGCAGAGGCCAGTTCCCCCTCGGCCAGCGCCTGCGTAAGGTCAAGGCCCACCAAGATTTGCAGGCCCTCTCAGAAGGCAGCGAAGAGAGAAGGTTGGCCGAAGGTAATAGTGCTGCTGATCGTATTGCCAAGGCCGCCGCTTTTAAAGGAATGCAGCCCAGTGAAGCAGAGAAAAGCGATTTCACTGACAGTAGGAAGTTTCTCGTGCGATATTTGAAGTATGTTGCTCAGGCTCTGGGAGAGTGGCCCGCGATCGCCCCTCACCGTAACAAAGCCTTGGCCGCCCCAGAGAAGAGTTTGTCTCCCCCCTCGGGTGCCGCCTCTGCCCTTTCGTCGTGGACGCCGCCGTCGTCGGTCGTGTCCCCCCCCTCTCCGCCTCCTCCTGTGCCCCGCGAGGAGCCCAGAGAGCCCTTCAGGTACCACACGTGGGCTCTCATTCATCAGTACCACAGGTGCATCCTGTGTAGAGTGCAGACCAAGTCTTTCAAACAGCGGGGAGTCTTACAGGCCCAGCATTGCCCAGGCCACTGTAAGCAGCTCTCCGATCTTGTGCATGATAATAGAGGCCATGATTTGTTTTACTACGAGCACCTTGATCACCCGACGAGTATCTTGGTTTGCCATAAGTGTGGATCCTTCTCTGAGGGGTTGGGTCGAGGGCTCGCTAGTGCGTGCAGCACTAGAGTGAGCCACCAAGGAGCGGCCACTCAGCTAGCCCGCGTCCAGGAGGGTCGAGATCCAAAGGGCACAAAGTCGTCCCCGATCGTTTTTAAGACCCCCGCTATTCCCCTGGCCCAGCTGGTGCGCGAGGAGCGTGCCAAGACCCAGGGAGAGGAGGCACTAAGCCCTCCATAGTCGGCCGCGCTCTCTCGCGGCGGACATCGAACACCCCCCAAGCCATGTGCGTGTCCTCCTCCTCCTCCTCCTCCTCCGCCTCTCTCTCTCTCTCGAAGAAGAAGAAGAAGAAGGAAAAACCACATACACGTTAACTTTTGACGCTCCGCGCGGATTTCTCGGATCCGCGCCTGGGCCCCCCGGCGGCGCCTCCGGCGCCGCCCCTGGCGCGCTCCGCGAGCCAGGGAGGAGGGATCCAGCGCGGATCCAATAAATCCGCGCGGAGCGCCAAAAGTTTATGTTTATGTGTGTTTTTTTCTTCTATGCTCTCCCTCCCGCTGGCCCTTCCTCCACTGAGCCTCCCTCTCGTTCATCGGGCCTCCCCTCTCCTCTCTGCTACTTCTCCTCCACCCTCTTCCTCTCCTCCTCCATCGCTTCTTCGTGCTCATATCTCCTCCCCGTCGCACCCCGAGGCGTGTCGGTAGGGCGGGTGGGGCGATTCGCCTGAGATTTCCTCGCCACCAATTATGGTCCTGAAGCTTACATCTTGCAAGAGTTTCATGGATGGAGGGCGGGCTGTTTTCAAAATGTGGCTCTCACCTCAGCGCCGAGTACGTTCGTCTTACAATAATGCATGGCGTTCTGGGATGGTTGGTGGGCCGTTTTGCAAATGATGATCTCGTCTTAGCGCCGCGCACGTTCGTCTTAACATGTTACAAAAGTTTCACGGGTGGGAGGCGGGTGGTTAACATGTTGTTATCGCTTTAGCGCCGCGCACCTTCGTGTTCAAAGTGTGTAAGAGTTTCACGGATGGAATGCGGGTCATTTTCAACATGTGGTTCTCGCCGTAGCGCGGCACAAGATGTTCTGGGATGGATGGCGGGTGGTTTTCAAACAGTGGTTTTCGCTCCAGTTCCGCGCACATTTGCCGTAAAGTGTACATTAGCCTCACGAGTGGAGGGCGGGGGGGTTCAAATGTGGCTCTTGCTTTAGCGCCGCGCACATTTTTCCAAAACAATAACAACAGTTTAACGGATTCTTGTGGTTGGCATCCCAGCTATGGTGTTCTGGCACGAGTCCAGGTTGCCAGGACGCAACAGTCACATTGTTTCGCGGCGTTGAAGTCCCAGGAATGATGTCTTGGCACGATGCAGGATCGTCAGGACGCAGCAGTTGAATTTATTTGCGGCGTTGAAATCCAAGGAGTGGCGGTTTGGTACGGTTGAAGATTCTTAGACGGTTGTCTTCCAACGGGGCATTTCCATCAGTGAACACAAACTCTTGTAGGGGCGTGCGACGAGGGAACTTGGAGGGAGGGCTTATTGCAACATCGTTGATGCGTCTTGGGTTTCCACTTGTCCTCCTCGTTGTCTCCCTCTATAAGTTACACACTATGAGTACGATGGGACCGAGGTACATATCAGATCGAGGTCGGCTCGGGGAGGGTACCCTGGTGCTCTTCGTGTCTGTTGCATGCTCTTGTGCATCCTGGGGAGGGGTACCCTCGAATGTTCTTCAGTTTGGCAGGCGGAGGGTCCCATGTTCTGAAGGATCTTGGCCTGGCGGCTGTGCCACTTCCCTCTCTCACTCCGGCGATGTGCTGATAGTGGCGCGCCAGCCTCCGCGCCTTGGGGTCCGCACAGGATTAGCCCACGCTTTTTGTATGCTCCAGTCCGCATGTTCTCGGTCCTTCCAGGATTCGGAGGAGGCAATTGTACTCATTCCGCTGCCCTTCGCCCGTTTTCCCCGTCTTTTGTCCCCTGGGAGGCCCTCGTCGCCACCGCTGGGTTCGCCTCGAAGTTCTGGTCAGAACGCACCCCGGTAGAGGTCCGGGGAGATGCGGTAGCGGCACCTGCTGTTTTCCCAAAGAACGGTACACCCGCTGCAGCCCTGGCCTCTTTTTAGGACCGGCGCTTTGCTCCCGTCGCTCAGAAGGGCGCTCTCGCCCCAGCGCGGGCCACACTTCTGGATTCGGACGCCTCCTCGCCGTTGTCGTCCCCTTTCTTTCCCCTCCCCCGCCCTGCCCTGGTCCTCCTGCTCCTCACGCTCCTCGTGCTCCTGCTGCTGCACTTCCTCCTCGTCCTCCTCACTCCACATCTCTCCCCTGTTCCTCCTCTTCTCATCCTCCTGCTCATCCGCCACCTCCGTCTCCAAGATACACAGCTCCCCTTTTTCGACTGCGCGTGAGACGATGGGGTCCTTTCGGGGTCCGAGGTTCGCTATGACACCCGTCGGTGGGTAGAGAGCCACATATCGGGGGAGCGTAAGACCTGGGTTTGCCAGGACTCGGGTTCGCCATCGTTTGTTGACGACCGCGCCTCGGATTTTGACGAGGAGGAGTTTCGTGGGATGTCTGCAGCGGGAGGCCTCGTCAAAATGCAGGCTCGGCCTCGTCATTTTTTTGACGACCTCGTCGGGGATTTCCGAGTCCCCTGTACCCGGGTCTTACGCCCCCCTGAACATGGGAGGGAGGGGCGGCATGTCGGACGTGGCGCGAGCGCGCCCAGCTCGTCTCTTCACCCCTCTCCCTCCTCCCTCCTGTCGTGCCCTCCCTCCCCTGCTTCTCCTCCGCGGCCGTCGTGGCCTGGCCATGCCCGGAGAGGGTGGAGGAGGAGGAGGAGGAGGAGGAGGAGGAGGAGGAAGAGGAGGGTGAGGAGGAGGAGGAGGAGGAAGAGGAGGAGGAGGAAGAGGAGGAGGAGGAGGAGGAGGAGGAGGAGGAGGAGGCGGAAGGCACCCGCAGGCGCAGCGCGGAGGCTCACGCGCGCGCCTGCCGGGTGGACCCGAGCCGGGGGGGCCCGGGCTCGCAGCCCGGGAGGCGGCCGCCCGCGTGCGAGGCGCGGGCCGGGGCCCGAGTTCGCTGGCGGGCACCGCGAGCGGCATGCGCGCGGGTCGGCGAGCCTTCGCTAGGGGGCCACGTCTACCCCCCACGATTTCTGAGGGGGAGGGTGGGGTTCACTTCGTTCGGGAGCTCCCTCTTCGCTGCCGTCACCCCAGTCTGGTTGCTTGTGGACCATGCTTGGCTATGTCTGATCACTTTTTGACCATGCTCAGGCTTTCCTCCCTCCCAAGCTCCGCCTGCAGGGGGACGTGCCCGACCCAACACAGGCGTGCTTTCTCCCGGGGATCCTTGCGCGGATCTCTCGGGCCAGCGCGGGGCCGCCTGGCGGCGCGCTCCGCGCGCCCGGGAGGGGGCGCGGCGCCGATACGAAGAGCCCTCGCGGACCTCAGAGAAGTTGTGCCTGTGCAGCTGTTGGTTCCCCGTAGCGGTTATGGTGCTCCGGCCGCCTGCTTTGGCCGGGATCTCCCCGGAGAGGCTGCGGAGCCCCAAGAGAGCACCGCCGCTGGAGGGGGTTCACGTGTCGGGCCCTGGCTGGGAGGCGATGCTCGTTCGACACTTCGCCAGCGTGTCGGGCAGATACTGTTTCGGTATCTTGGTCTGGGTGCCCGAGATCATTTCTGGGATGTGGCCCTTACGTGCGATGAGAACAGCGTAGCCCCATGAGCAAGTCAGTCGGTCGCGTTCGATCTGGTTCGGTTCTTGGTCGTATCGTTGCTGCATCGCTGCGCCCTCTTCGGCTGCCTGCGGCCCGTCGCTTTTGCTTTCTATCGCCGTCGGTTCGGCTCGGTGGGCCGTTCGGTTGTGCTGTCTCCGTCGGCCGCCCTGCTTGCGTGGGGCCGCAGGCCAGGTGAGGTCTTAAATCGGGCATGTCCCTCTACATGGTCTGGCTGAGCCGAGCATCCGGAAAGACGCGTGGGCAGAAGAGTGCACGATTGGCAGCTCGTCGTGACAATGCAAGGGACATCTTGCAGATGGATTGCGTGAACACAGAGGCTCGACTGTGAAGCAGAAAAAATGGAGCGTCTCACGACTGACGCAGGAAACGAGAGGGGAGCAGGAGGGGGAGGAAGGAGAGAGGGGGGAGGGAGGGGACGAGGAGCGTGCGGATTGGAGTTACTCACGAGACAAATCGTACACTGAAGTCGCCCACTGCTGTCGCGGGCGCCCTCGTTTCCGGCGGCGTGCCCAATTTTTGGGAATGCCATCCGCATCGCACAGTATTTCTTCGATCAGGGAAGGGTCCGGGGACCTGGCGATTCTATTGTACAGAGCTATTTGGCGTTCCTTCAGAGTCTCAGATAATGGTGTCGACGACGCCCGCTGCAATACTTCATTGTTGCGAACGCGAGAAATAAACGAGTGAGGAATACCAAGTAGGCGTCGCAAGCATTTGCAATGGAAGCTGTCCAATCTGGACCTGTCTGCTTTACGCAACCATGCAGAATCCAAATAATACATGAGCTTGCTGAGTACGCAGCTGGAATCTATTATGTATTTCCGCTTTTTTCCAATTGACGCGTGGGCCCATATCCGGTCCAATTGCTTGAAATTCTTCGTCGCTTCCCCCAATCGCCTGGTCACCTCCGTCGTCGCCTTCCCGTCGCACGTGATCAGCCCCTCGAGGTAGATGGCTTCGCGGACAGTTTTGATCGGCTCGCCGGTCGGCCTTGAAATTCTGCTGTCTGTTGAAATATTCATTTGCATTTTTTTCTCCCAATTCAATTCCAGCCCGTACTTTTCTCCTTCAGCAACAATTGCCGCCAAAAGGCCATTAAAGTTTGCGACGCGTCGTGAAAGAAGCAGCGTGTCATCAGCGTAGAGGATATCACGCGTCACCACAAATGCCGGTTCTGCTTAGAGATCAACAGTGCGAAATACGTCGCCCAGCATCACACTTTGAACGATGATAAATAAGTAGGGCGACAGAGGGCATCCTTGCGCAATGCCTGCATGTTGTTCTCTTTCAGATGACGTGCCAGCGTGGTCCAGAATAGTAAAGTATCTTGCCGCGTATATTGACCTTATGAGCTGAACCATGGAGGAAGGAACCCCGAAACGGAGAAGCGCGCCACACATGCAGTCCGGTTTGATCCTATCAAATGCTTTGGCCCAGTCAAGCATGAGTAGAGAAAGCCCCCCGTCGTTTTCCAAGTGCGCAGCGTCGACCATACGCCTCACTAACATTAGCGCGTCTTTGGTTCCTTTCCCTGGTCTGAACCCATATTGCGATTGTCGTAAGCGATGCTCTGCTCCGCCCTGAACCAGGCGCCGGTGAAGAAGTGCTGCTAATATTTTATATCCGACCGGTAAGAATGAGATACGCCTGTAATTTGCCGGTAAGGCCGCACTTCCTTTTTTGAAAAGTAAAACCACATGCGAGCGTCTCCATATTTGTGGAATCGATTTGTGCTCCCAGCACTTCTGACACATGTCCAACAATATGTCGCACGCAATAGTATCTGACCCCAAGATTTCCCAGAAATCTGGCGGGATATCGTCTGGGCCCGCGGCCTTCCCTTTCTTGAGTTTTTGCAGTACTGCATTCAACTCACTGGTGGTAAAAGGAGAAGTGTCCACAGGAAGTGCGTCACCCAAAGGTGTATTATGATCTAGGCATGTGTCCCGAAATTTGTACTCCCAGTGCTCGTTTTCAAAATAGTCCGCTATCACGTCTGCTCGTTCTTCCGTGCCGGCTGGAGTGCCATCAGGGCGCTGTATAGTAGCATGTTGTATTTTATTTGGTTTCCGCAAGTGTCGAACAGCATCCCAGTTCCCATTCTTAGTAAGATCGTGTAACCATGATTCTCGGTCTTTCTTTCCAGATTTTCTTATCAATATGTGAAGTCGTTTCTCATTATCGTGATCCCCAGCTCGCCGGTAAGCGCCGCGTTCGGCAATCAAGTCGAGTGTACCCCGGCTCGTCCATGGGCGTTTCGCTGCAGATCTCGAAACCGGCAAGACAGCTGCTGCTTCATCAAAGGCACGTTGTAGATCGGCTGCTGCGGTGTCCAAGTTGTTGGCGGCTTCCCGCGGTAGCATTGCGTTTACAAATGCGTTCGAAAATCTGCTTTGTGTTTGCAAGTCGCGTAAAGCCTGCACGTCCACTCTCTGCTTAGGTTGTTTCTGCTGCGTTTCGAACTCTATGTGCATGTCCGCAACCAGAAGGAAATGCCGACTATTTCATGCGTCTATGCGGCTGCTCCAACAGTCCGTGATGGTGTCGATCATTGTTTGATGGCATAATACGTGATCTATCTGAGAGAATGTTGACGTCGTAATGTTGTTGTCCATTGGATTGACTCCCAAGTTCCGGCACGTGACTTTCATCGAATCGGGGTGGTCAAAGAAAGTGTTCGCAATGGCGAGGTCGTAAGTCACGCAAGTTTCCAAGAGCAGTTGCCGGTTAGATAATTGTGCACTGGCACTCCCATTGGTAGCTTCATTGTGATGGGGAGTCCCAGGGAGGTTTTTGAACACATGAGCCCCGATCATATCCTCTTCTCCCGGTCCTTGCCGCAGAAGTTGCGCGTTGAAGTCCCCCAAAGCCATGGTCGTCCTGTGCGTAGTCGTAGCCCGGATGAGGTCCTGTAACTCGTAGTGGAAGGCTTGGCGCTTCTCGTAGTCCAGGCCGCTCTGAGGGGCATATGCGGTGATCAAGGCCAGCATTCCTCCTCGAACCTTTATTCGGAGTGTGGCCAACCTGCCTGAGCAGGCCTTGAAGGCGACAATGGACTTGAGGGTTTTTGGGTTCACCAGGAAGCCAACCCCTGCGTAGGTGCGAGTTTCAACATCCAAGCTGCCAGATAAGCAGATCTTGAAATCGTTTTTCATGTAGTACTCCGCCCCGTGCAAATGTGTCTCCTGAATGCATAAAACGTGTATGTCGTGATACAACATTTTCTGGATAAGCTCGTCGAGTCTGATGATTGAATCACCTCGGAGGCCTTCAACATTCAAGGTGCCGATGCGGTTCATGTGGCACGGAATGCACAACTGTCTCTGCGTGTTCCATCTGGGAGGGTTTTGAGGAGAATGGGAGGGAGAAGCTCGTGGAGGGTCAGTGTTAGTAGATTCGCCAAACTCGGTGTGTCTTCCAAGATGGGGCGATGGAATCGAGGACGCCACGGGGGGCGCAGCATTGCTCGAAGATGTAGTCGGACACTGCTCGTCTATGGTGTCTCGGTCCGCGATGGTATCTTTGCCCATCCTGGCCGAACCACGAAACGTAGATACAGGGCCGAGCTCAGAAACTATATCGTCGTCGATGTTGATAGAATTTGAGCATTCTCGCAATGAACCAAAACTGTACGTATCGTAAATACGCTCCAAAGATACATTGTCGCCTTCGGTGCTGGTGCCGTCGTCAACGTTCATGTGCACGCGTGCTGACGGGGCTGGTCCGTGGGAAGGTAACGAAGAAGATCTTGGACGTAAGGGTAGCGTGGGTGAAACTGTCGGGGGTTAGGTAGCTTTGCCCTCTCCCAGAGAAGTCGGGACGGAGTTGGAGAAGAGAGTCGGTGATGTAGAAGTAGGGTCAACGTTAGAAACTGCATCGATGTCAAAAACTGTCGTGTGCTGGACGCGGACACCACGAAATATAAGAACATGCTTTCCCAAATCGGCTCCGGCACTGGGCAGACAAGTCCGTGACGTGGAAGATGTAGCCAATGCCTGCCGTGCGTCCTATTTTGACGCCGTGCCTTTGGACGCTCCTTTTGCTCCGCCTTTTTGCCCCTGAGCTGCTCGATGAATGATGTCATTGCATTTTGGTGTCAATTCTGCAAGTTTGGTTTTTTTTTGCAGATCGCCCCAAGCCTGCCAAATATCTTCCCACGCCGTCTCGAATGCCATGTTGTGCACATTCACCGTCAACGCCAACTGCCCTCCAACTTCTAGTGTGTAAGGCGCTTCCTCTGACACCCTGATGGTGTATGGATTCTGCAGGTCGTTTTTGAGCAAGTGTTTCCCCCCAAAGCAATAGTTACGGGCCGCACGGTCGGCTGGTTCTCTGTCTTGGGTTGCCCAAATCAGTTTACTCCCACGCTGAAGGCCACCTCTGCGTAGAAGAGCGACTGCCGTATCTCGGTCGAGCATGCTGTCGAACTCGGCAAATGCAATATCTTTGAATCCCCCTTTCGCGTAAATATTCTTCGGGATTGGGGCTTGCATTGAAGATAACTGCTCTCTGATAAATGTGCATGCCGTGGAGATGGAGTCAAAATTGACAAGGTTGCCAATGACCGCTGTGATAGCACGTTTGCCATGATAGTGGTAAGCGTTTGCCGTACCTCGCGAAACTGCTTGAGATGTTCCAGCATATGATCTCGGTGTAGTTGCCAAGCTTGCCATCTCTTTCCGCATCTCCTCTATAGCGTTCTCCATGTTAGTAGTACGTATTTGCAAATCTTCAATATCATTGTTTACCGTATCTTGCAACTCCCCGAGGTCTTTGCGCAAAGGGTCCACAGCCTTCCGCAAGTCGTCCTGCGAGACACCATGCTGCTTGATCGCTCGGATGTCGTTTTTGATAGGGTCCAAATGCTTGTTGAGAATGGCCTCGAAGGTCGCCGCCGTAAGTCCAGCGTCCGACGCTGCCATGAGGCTCCTTTGAAATTCATGCTGGCGTGCATGTACTTGAGCATCTGCCCCGCCAGCCGGAGGTTGATGTGAATCAGCTCCTGTTCGAGATGATTTTGCCAGTGCCGGGGCTTCCATCTCCAGACCGTCCATCTCGTTCAGCGGGCTCCTGACGCGAGCAGTTTTAGCTTTAGGTGCTGTAGCTGGTGGAGACGATGGAGAAGCGATGTCGTGCGTCTCTGCAGCGAAGAGCTGTCGCACAGGGGTACCTGGCACGCGCCCACCCGAAGAAGACATCGCAGCCCACAGGGGTGGTATTAGGGAAGAGCGAATTGTATAAAGATTGCCCCGGACACGGGTGTAATCTTCCTCTTGAGCCTGCTGCTTGAGCCAACAAATAGCCTGGGCACTATTTTTTATCAGTTTTGGGCATTCTGGGGGGTATTAAATTACTTTTTTATTTTTCCTCCAGAATCCGTCTGTAGGGGGACACGCCCGACCTAAGCCTCGAGACTTCTGCAACTGTGCGGATGGAGGGCAGTTTTTCCCTACCTAGGCTCTGCCTCTCTAGCTTAAAGGGGCCGGGCAGTGCTACACGCCACGGGCGGTTCCCCCAGTCCCCGCCCCGCGGTTCCCCCAGTCCCCTGGGAGCTTTAGCCTTAGCTTTCGCTTTAGCTTAGCTTTAGCTTTAGCTTTAGTTTTAGCTTAGCTTTAGCTTAGCTTTAGCTTAGTGTTAGCTTAGCTTTAGCTTAGCTTTAGCTTAGCTTTAGCTTAGCTTCAGCTTGGTGCTAGCTTAGCTTTAGCTTAGCTTTAGCTTAGCTTTAGCTTAGCTTCAGCTTAGCTTTAGCTTAGCTTCAGCTTAGCTTTCGCTTAGCTTTAGCTTAGCTTTAGCTTGGCTTTAGCTTGGCTTTAGCTTGGCTTTAGCTTAGCTTTAGCTTAGCTTTAGCTTAGCTTTAGCTTAGCTTCAGCTCAGTGTTAGCTTATCTTTAGCTTAAATTTAGCTTAGCTTCAGCTTAGTGTTAGCTTCGCTTTAGCTTAGTGATAACTTAGCTTTATCTTAGCTGTAGCATGGCTTTAGCTTAGCTTTAGCTCAGCTTTAGCTTAGCTTCAGCTTAGCTTTAGTTTAGCTTCAGCTTAGCTTTCGCTTAGCTTTAGCTTAGCTTTAGCTTGGCTTTAGCTTGGCTTTAGCTTAGCTTTAGCTTAGCTCTAGCTTAGCTTTAGCTTAGCTTTAGCTTAGCTTTAGCTTTAGCTGTAGCTTAGCTTTAGCTTAGCTTTCGCTTAGCTTCAGCTTAGCTTTAGCTTAGCTTTAGCTTAGCTTTAGCTTAGCGTTAGCTTATATTTAGCTTTAGCTTGAGCTTAGCTTTAGCTTAGCTTTAGCTTAGCTTTAGCTTAGCTTTAGCTTAGCTTCAGCTTAGCTTTAGCTTAGCTTTAGCTTAGTGTTAGCTTAGCCTTAGCTTAGCTTTAGCTTAGCTTTAGCTTAGCTTCAGCTTAGCTTTAGCTTAGCTTTAGCTTAGTTTTACTGTTACTACTAATGCTGCTTTCCTAGGGGCTCCAACTCCTAGGTAGGGTCGCACTGGGATAATTTTTCAGAATCGTGCCCTCGCTTTTCTGCGCCGCGCGCATGTTTCTAACAGCTTCTGCAGGCAGCATGGATGGACGGATGGCGAGATCCGCGACAAGCGTAGTCGCGCAGTCGATTTAGTTCGCATTCGCCAGGGTTTGCGGCCCAAACCTTACAGCAAAGCGGAGCGAGCCAAGCGGGCCGCTGCGGGGAAGCCCGTTTCAGTTTGCTGTCAGGGGCCCCTATTGTCACCGACATGCGTTCGGGAACTTTAGTCCCATCGCGTTTCGGCGCGACACGCTACTTACCCACTTCCTGGTCCACGAGTGCCAGCGCCCCAGGCTTCTGCCTGCCTCCCGCCCCGCGTACCGGAGATCTTCACGCGTCCGCTTGCACGGCGCAGCATGCCGCCGGGACCGTCACCGCGAGACGCTGTGCACAAGTTTTTCTGACCGCAGCCGCACGGCCCGTATCTCCGCAGCTTCCTCCCGCCTCCCTTTTTCCGGCCCTCCTCCCCCTCCTCCTCCTCCTCCCCCCCTCCTCCTCCTCCTCCCCCCCTCCTCCCTCCTCCTCCTCCTCCTCCTCCTCCTCCCCCTCCTCCTCCTCCTCCTCCTCCTCCTCCTCCTCCTCCTCCTCCTCCTCCTCCTCCTCCTCCTCCTCCTCCTCCCACCCGCTCCAGCCTTCGGCGGCCGCCGCGCCCGCCGTGGGCCAGGTGGTACGGCTCCCCCAAGAAGGCGCCCGGCGCCCTGCCCCGCTTCCTGTTGCGGCCGGCCCCGCCCTCGGGGTCGTGGGTGGCGTGGACGCTGGGCGCGCTGGGCGCGGGGCAAGCTGGGAGTGCCGCTGGGGGCGCCCTGGGGTGCGGGGACGGCGCGCCCTCGCGGCCTCGGCGGATGTCCAAGGGTTAGGGGATTTTTTTGTGGCGAGAAATGGAACATAGTACAAACATGCGCCCCAAATGATCAAGCATAGCCAAACAAGGAGGACGAGCTGGCGAGCTGGCGTGCGGGGGCGAGGGGGGGAGGAAGAGCTGGCGCGCTGGGCCTGCCAGCGGGGGCGCCCCCGGGCGGGCGGCGCAGGGCGGCGCGGTCGGCTGCCCGCTGCACGCTCCGTTCAGTGGGTGGTTCGGGCGGGCGGTGCGGGCGACAGACCGCCTCTGCCGCGCCAGCAGGGAGGGGGAGGGGGAGAGAGAGAGGCGAGGAGCGAGGAGGCCGAGGAGCAGGAGGGTGCGAGGCACGATGAGGATGCCGAGGGCGATGGCCGTGTCGACGGCGGTGTCGTCGATGATGGTGGTGATGATGGCAATGGTAGTGACGGTGATGATGATGGCGGTGATGGTGTCGATGATGATGGTGGTGATGATGGTACTGATGATGACAATGATGGCGTTGGTGGTGATGATGGTGGTGGTGATGACAATTTTGACGGTGATGATGGTGATTGTGAGGAGATTGCGAATGATGGTGTTGATTTTCCGAGTGGTGGTGGTGGTGGTCATGGCGATTGTGATCAGGAGGACGTCGATTATGGTGCTGATTCGGATGATTGCGATGGTGAGCGCGTGATGCGGATGACGATGATGATGGTGATGATGAGGACGACGATTCCGATGATGATGATGATGATGATGATGATGATGATGATGATGATGATGCTGCTGATAATGATGATGATGATGTTGATGATGCTGATGCTGATGCTGATGCTGGTGCTGATGCTGATGCTGATGCTGATGCTGATGCTGCTGATGATGATGATGAGGATGATGATGATGATGATGATGATGATGATGATGATGATGATGATGGTGATGTCGGTGATGGTGGTGATGGTGGTGATGATGAGGACGATGATGATTCGGAGGGGAGCGCGGCGGAGGAAGGGGAAGAGTGGTGATTGGTATGGAGAGAGGAACAGCGGGGTCGGGGTCGGGGGTCGGATGTGTGTGTGTGTGTGTGTGTGTGTTTGTGTGTGTGTGCGTGGGGGTGGAGGGGTGAGGGACGGGCGGGGAGGGAGGGAGCAGTAGGGACATGGATGGGGCGGTCAAGCTACGCGCGCTCGCGCCATTGTTGACATCCTGCTCTTCCCACCCGCTCCTTCCCACATCGTGGGGCTTTCTCTGTCCGCCACCGAGTGTCGTAACGGACCTGGCACCCCAGGCCTGGCCCGCAGTCAGAGAGCGAAGCTGTGTACACTGGTGGAGAAGGGATGATTATGGGGATGCGGCAGATGACCGAGGAGGGGCGGGAGGTGGTGGATGAGGATTGGGCGGGAAAAGGAGTGACGAAGAGAAGGACGAGGACGAAAAAACAGCAGCATCGAGAGCAGTATCATCTAGAGCGGGATGAACAGGATAACTAGTGGAAGGCGGAGGAGAGAAAAATGAAGGGAATGACAGCGACGACGAGTCAGCTGGACCCAGAAGTGTGGCCCGTGCTGGGGCAGAACGCCATTCAGAACACCATTTTGAAACATCCACTATGTAGCGCCGGCCTGTGACATCCGATGCATACAGTGATATTGTATGGGGAACAGGGGCCCTCTCGCACACAGTTCGGGGCCGGAGGGGGAAGCGTCTAATTCATGTCGGATAACAGTTGAGGAAAAGCGCGGATTAGTGTGGCCATAGCAAACCAAACATGCATCGTACGCTCTCCCGCCAGGGGGCCCTTCCAATAAGTCCATACGTACCCTCTTTTGCACTAAAACGAGTATTCGCCTTGGAATATTGGCATTCTTGCGGGAGCCCCGCGTAAGATTTCATTGCTTTGCGTCCATCTTGCGAGTCGTAAGATTACGACAAAGGCATGGCCATACATTTTAACGAGGTGTCCAAAGATATGATATGCCGGTCTTGAACAACAGACCGCCCCAACCCGCGCAATTTTTGCAGGCGATGTCTCGAGTGCCCCCCCTTTCTGATAAGGAACCACACCACGTTCCATCCGTGCAGCCGCTGCGTATGTTCAATTTTCGGGTCTCCTGGATACAAGGATGCTCAGCGCGATCTGGGTAGTCGAAGGCCAGACTGTCAGACTGGATTGGGCCCCAAGGGCCAATCTGGCCCGGCCAGACTGGATGATTTGGGTTATTCGCCAGACTGAATTCGCGTTGGCTCCCTCGCCAGATTGCCCCCGTTTGCCAGATTGGGCCTGCCAGATTGGCGCCAGATTGGCTTCGACTACCCAGGCGATAGCCCCCATTTGAGCATGATCCGCCCCCCATGCCAGCCATTGTGGGCCGCTCTCAGGACGGATGCGGGCAGCGCTACGGCGACAGCCGCGTTCTGCAGGGGAGACCTCTTCCCTTCCGTGTACCTGCTGCGTGCTTTGAATTTGGGCGTGCGCGGCGCCGAAACCGGGAGCCACATGTTCACCACTCCTCTCCTCTCCTCCTCCTCCTCCTCCTCCTCCTCCTCCTCCTCCTCCTCCTCCTCCTCCTCCTCCTCCTCCTCCTCCTCCTCTCGCTCTTCTTAGCCAGCGAAGGTTCTCTGACTGAAAACCTGCACACCAGAGGAATCATGAATCGCATTTTCCCGCGTGTGCTCGCTGCCGACATTCCTTTTCCGACATGCTCAGCGCACAGTCTGCCCTCTAGGGGGCCGCTCCGGTTACCGGAGCTGGCACGCAGACTTCCGTTCCGTTCCGTCCCATCCGAGTCGCTGTTGCAACCTCCTGAAAGGGGCGCGCGCGGCTCGAAGGCGAGAGCCACGATCGGAGAGGGAGCCGGCGCCCCTCCTTCCGTGTGAATGCTGAAAGCTTCTCGAGGCGAGTCCTTTCGGCGCTGCGGCAACAGACCCCGCTCCGAGAAGGAGCCCCTCTCCATCCGTGTATCTGCTGGATGCTTTCGAGGCCGAGGTACGAGGTGCGAAAGCGAGAACCGCAGTATGCACACCACACCCCTCCACACGCCTCTCGGGATATTGTTGCAGAGCGCCCGGGGGCCTCTTTCATTCCCAACCATCCTGTGGTGTTGGGTCCTCGTTTTGAAGAGAAAGCGCCCCGCGTTTCCCTCCTCCTCCCGCTGCCCACTACCTCCCCCTCGCACCATCGTCATCGTCATCGTCATCGTCATCGTCATCGTCATCGTCATCATCATCATCATCATCATCATCATCATCATTATTATTATTATCATCATCATCATCATCATCATCATCATCATCACTATCACTATCACTATCACTATCACCATCACCATCACCATCACCATGACCATGACCATGACCATGACCATCACCATCATCGTGGGCACCATCGCTATCATCGGCGCCATCAGCATCGCCATCGTCAGCGTCGTGCCTCTGTTCTCCGCGTGCCCACCAATTCGGAGCACCCCTCACACGTTTCGTGGCCACATGTGGAGCTCCACCGAAGGCCCCAGTGGCAAAGTTCGCATGGCGGCCCCGCCCCATTTCGGCGCACTCCTCATACGTTTCGCTGTCCCACCCGACAGGGAGCTCCACCGAAGGCCCCAGTGGCAAAGTTCGCGTGGCGGCCCCGCCCCATTTCGGCGCACCCCTCACACGTTTCGTGGCCCCATGGGGGGAGCTCCACCGAAGGCGCCAGTGGCAAAGTTCGCATGGCGGCCCCGCCCCATTTCGGCGCACCCCTCACACGTTTCGCTGCCGCATAGGGAGCTCCACCGAAGGCCCCAGTGGCAAAGTTCGCATGGCGGCCCCGCCCCATTTCGGCGCACCCCTCACACGTTTCGCTGCCCCACGGGGAGCTCCACCGAGAGCCCCAGTGGCACAGTTCGCATGGCGGCCCCGCTCCATTTCGGCGCACCCCTCACACGTTTCGCTGCCCCTCCAATGAAGGCGCCAGTGGCAAAGTTCGCATGGCGGCCCCGCCCTACTTCGGCGCACCCCTCACACATCTCGTTGCCCCATAGGGAGCCCCACCGAAGGCCCCAGTGGCAAAGTTCGCATGGCGGCCCCGCCCCATTTCGGCGCACTCCTCACGCGTTTCGTGGCTCCATGGGGAGCTCCATCGAAGGCCCCAGTGTCAAAGTTCGCACGGCGGCCCCGCCCCATTTCGGCGCACCCCTCACACGCTTCGCTGCCGCATAGAGAGCTCCACCGAAGGCGCCAGTGGCAAAGTTCGCATGGCGGCCCCGCCCCATTTCGTCGCACCCCTCACACGTCTCGCTGCCCCATGGGTAGCTCCACCGAGGCCTCAGTGGCAAAGTTCGCATGACGGCCCCGCTCCATTTCGGCGCACCCTTCACACGTCTCGTGGTCCCACAGGGAGCCCCACCGAAGGCCCCAGGGGCAAAGTTCACATGGCGGCCCCGCCCCACTTCGGCGCACCCCTCGCACGTTTCGTGGCCCGATAGGGAGCCCCACCGAAGGCGCCAGTGGCAAAGTTCGCATGGCGGCCCCGCCCCATTTCGGCGCACCCCTCGCACGTTTCGTGGCCCCATGGGGAGCTCCACCGAAGGCCCCAGTGTCAAAGTTCGCCTGGCGGCCCCGCCCCCTTTCCGCGCACCCCTCACACGTCTCGCTGCCCCATGTGGAGCTCCACGGGAGGTCCCAGTGGCAGGGTTCGCATGGCACCACCGCGCCCATTTCGGCGCACCCCTCACACTTTTCGTGGCCCCATGGGGAGCTCCACCGAAAGCCCGAGTGGCAAAGTTAGCATGGCGGCCCCGCCCCATTTCGGCACACCCTTCACATGTTTCGTGGCCCCACAGGGAGCTCTATCGAAGGCCCCACTGGCAGGGTTCGCATGGCGCCATAGCACTCATTTCTACACACCCGTCACGCGTTTCGTGGCCCCACAGGGAGCTCCACCGAAGGCGGGGCTCACAACTGCGGTACCCACACTTGCATATGGTTGGGCCCGTCGCCATGCTATTTTTTTCGGGAGGTCTTTGGGGGCCTTTCGGGGGCGCCTCGAGGTCTTCGGGGGCTTATGTGGCCATCTCAGTGCGGGAGTCTCGAAATGTTCTTTCGAGTTCCCCTCTGGGCCCTCTCTTGGGGCCGCCTTGGGGGCTTGTTGGGCCGTCTTGAGGGCCTTTTGGGCCGTCTTGGCGCCCTCTGGAGCAGTCGTGGGACTCTCCCAGGGGCCTCGTTGGCCGTCTTCGCGCGATCTTGGGGGCGTCTTGCGCCGTGTTGGAGCGGTGGTAGGCCGAATAGGTGAGACCGCTACAGTCTTTCAAACACTTATGGGCTCTCCATGGCTTCTTGGGGCCCTCTTGGCGGTCCTCTTGGAGCGCTCCTGGGGCGCGACCGTGTGCAATTCGAAGCGCCCTTAGGCCGCTCCCTGGCTCTCTTGGACCATCTGGAGCGTTTCTTGACATACTCTTGGGGGCCGTCTTGGGGGCCTCTTGGGCTGTCTTGGCGTAGCCTCTTGGGGCGATCTTGAGCCGTCTTGGGGCGATCTTGGGGGCCTCTTGGGCCGTGCTGTAGCGTTGGTAGCCCGAGAAAGCGAGAACGCTAGAATCCTGCAGAAATCAACGGACAATTGATGACTGTCGCGTCTTGGGGCCCTCTTGGCGGTTCTCTTTGGGCCCTCGTGGGGCGTTTCGGAGCCTCTTGGGCCGTCTTGAGGCTGTCTTGAGCATTGCGGAGCGTCCTTTGGCCCTCTGGGGCTGTCTCGGACTACGTGAGGCGTTTCTTGGGACATTCCTGGGGGTTCGGGAGGAGTCTGGTAGGCCGTCTTGGGGGCCACTTTGGCCGACTTGGGGCCGTCTTGGCGCCCTCTTGGGCCGTCTTGCGGGGGCCTCTTGGGCCGTCTTGGGGCCTTCTTGAGGGCCTCGTGGGCATTTGTGTGACGTTGGAAGCCCGAAGCTGTGAGAACGTCAAATTGTGGCAACAAAAAATGGAACATCACTGACTTTGGCTTTTGGGAGTCCTCTTGGCGCTTTTGTTGGAGCCCTCTTTGGGCGTTTTGGGGGCCTCTTGGGCTGTCTTGAAGCCATGGTCACATCTTGAAGAGCTCTTGGGCCGATGGTGCCCTCTTGGACCATTGGAAGCGCTTCTCGAGGCACTCGGGGGTTCGGCAGGCTGTTTTAGGCTGGCTCGGTTTCCAGAGGACTCACGCGGCACACCTCGGGAGCGCCCGGAAGTCCGTGGAAGCGCCCGGGACACAGGGGGCCGGGGCCCTTCAGAACCTGGAGCCAGCTGCTCGTAGAATGTTACACCTTAGGCGATGCTTAAGAAAACGTAAGTTTTCGGCCAGAGTCTCGATTATTCTTAATGTTTCAATGTAAATCCGAAGATTTCAATAGAAATTCTGGGTTTTTATTCAAATTCTGAGACTCTGAGTTTCTTAACCCATGATTTCTTAAGCATTTCGCAAAGTGTATGAGCCCTGGGACATTCCACTACGTGGACGCGGAAAGGACATTGCTGAGGTGGGGTTGTAAGGGTAGGATAGGTACACGAGGAGGAGGGAATGGGAGGGCGGGGGGGGAGCGAGGAGAGGAACGGATGAGGGAGCGAAGTGTAGAGGGCAACCAGGAAGAGGAATGTCGCCTTTCTCCCCTCCCCCATCCCTGCCCTTCCTCCCCCTCGACTCCCCCAGCGCCCTTGACTCTCCATCCCTTGCCCTTTGCCTTCCTGTTGCCCTCCTCCTTCTCTCCTGCCACGCACCTTCCATTCCTTTTTTCCTTCCTCCTTTCCTCCCGCGTGCACACCCCTCCCTCTGTCCCTGTCTCCCTTATTTCTCCCTCGAGCTGAGTTGACCGAGTAATCACCCTCTTCTCCCTACTCGCCCTTTCGCTTCCCCCCCCCTACCTTCTTGTCCTCCTCCTCCTCCTCCTCCTCCTCCT
The DNA here is from genome assembly GCA_963575745.1 of Prorocentrum cordatum. Lineage (NCBI taxonomy): Eukaryota > Dinophyceae > Prorocentrales > Prorocentraceae > Prorocentrum > Prorocentrum cordatum. The sequence continues at coordinate 74,417 of CAUYUJ010001817.1, forward strand.
ACTCCTCCTCCCTCCTCGTCATCCCATGTTCCCCGAGAAGTTCTCAGGGGCGAGGATGTGGGGATGGGAATACGAAGAGGAGGAGGAGGGAGGGGGAGAGGAGGATGGAGGTCCTTTCGTCGTCCTCCCTTGGTCCCTTCCTCCCTCCCTGCCCTCCCCTCCCTTCTCTTCTGAGAGCCACCGAAGCTTACCGAACATCCATCAAAGAAAGCTCCTCCTCCTCGACTCCCTCCTCGTCGCAGCCTACTGCTCTTGCCCTCCTCTACTCTCCTCTACCCTTCTCTCTTCTTCCCTCCCCTCCCCTCCCCTCCCCTCCCCTTCCTGCCTCGCTCGCTAGCTCTCTTCTCTCCTCTCCTTCTTGCATTCCTCTCTTCTCCTCTCTTCTCCTCTCTCCTCCTCCTCCTCCTCCTCCTCCACTTCCTCCTCTTCCTCATCCTCCCCCATTATCATCCTCCCTCAGCGCTTTTCCTCCTTTCTCCTCCCTCCTGCTCCCTACCTCGTGTCTTGGGGCAAAGACGGAAGGCCCCCCGCAGGTGCCAGTGCCGCTGCGCTCCGAGAGCGGTACCCTAGGAGGCGCGAGCTTGTGGGGAGTTTGATCGGATGAGGAGGAGGAGGAGGAGGAGGAGGAGGAGGAGGAGGAGGAGGAGGAGGTGGAGGAGGAGGAGGATGGGTAGGAGGTGGGAGGGAGGCGGTGAGAGGAGGAGGCGGAGAGGAGGTGGAGGAGGAGGAGGAGGGGAGGAGGAGGGAGGAGGAGAGGAGGAGGAGGAGGGGGAGGGGGTGGCGAGTGGGGAGGGGGGGGGGAAGGGGGAGGGGGAGGGGGAGGGGGTAGGGGGAGGGAGGAGGGGGGAGGAGGAGGGGGAGGAGGAGGTATAGGAGGAGGTGGAGGGAGGAGGAAAAGGAGGAGGAAGGAGGAGAGGAGTGGAGGAGGAGGAGGGCGGGAGGAGGAGGAGGAGGAGGTGTTCTAGGGAGGAGGCACCATCTGCTCGGCCGGTGGCCGGCGGCCCCGAGCCGCCCGCGGCCGACGCTGCCGCCGCCGGCCAGCGCCAGGGATGCGCATATGCTTACCTCAGTTGCTCTCGATTGGGCGACGAGATCTATACATATCCACTGCTCCCTGGCCAGGCCCATCCTGAAACCAGCAGCTGTGTATCCGCCCTCCTGGCCAGGCCAGGAGCGCGTGGCGTAGACACCGCCGGCGGGTTCAGGATAGGCCTGGCCAGGGAGCAGTGGATATGTATAGATCTCGTCGCCCTATTTCGAGGATGTGATCCAGCGAGCAGACGCAGCTCATCAGGCAGTGGCGAAGCGTCCTGGCTCGCCTATAGCCCCACCAAGCCATGTTCTAAGAGCCTTTTTTTTTGCGGCTTCCACGACATGCTCTCAGAACAGTTCTGGCGGAGCCTGTCTTGTTTTATCACATCGGGTTTCTGTTCTGAGAACCTTGTTTTGTTCTTAAGACATTTGGGGGTTCTAAGAACATTTCGTGGTAGGACTATAGGAATGCCGGGACGGTCGGTCCCTGCTCAAGCCCAGCTCTGCAGTGGTTCCCAAAGGTTGGTTGCCATCAGTTCGGCATTTCCCGTGCGAGCGCTGTCCGAAGGGTTCCCCTTGGAGGCCGGCAGGCCGCAGGAGGCGGGCGACCTTCCCGAGGAGAGGCGCTCCGCAATCGGTCTCGTTAGCGGAGCGTTGCGCCTGTCTCTTCGTCGTCGCAAGCACAGCTTGGCAGGATCCCGCCTCGCGAGGCGTTGTTCGTGCTTCTCCGCAGGTGTGCGCATGTGCCCAGTGCGCAGGGTTAGCGCGCACTTGCAAGGAAGGAGACTCGGCCGGTGGCTCTTTGTTTTCTTACAGTTGCGCATTCACGAGCACCCTGAGACGGTTCTTGACGTCAGCATTATTGCTGGATGCTCCCTGATGTCATTCAGAGCAGGGAGGGCAACGGATATGGCTGCTCAGGGAGAGCTCATGGCTGCTACCCTGGCAGCCGGCGAGTGGGGACCGGCGCAATTCCTCAGATATGCTTACCTCGATTCAATCGAGCAACGCGTTCTCACTGAGAGAACCGTGGATTCAGGCAGCAAGTAATTGCCCACGGTGCCAGATAGGCGCGCCAGCATGGGAGTACATGTGGCTGGTGAGGCGGTCATGCTGCCAGCGCTGCGCGCCTTGCACCAAGAAAGGTCGCAGGTCCGCAGGGCACACGCGGTGCAGGTCACTCTGGTTGCCCAAGTCGTCCTGCAAAATGTGCGGCGCGTTCATGTCCCAGGCTAGCCGCCTGAGCGTCAACCACGTCGCGGCCAGAGGACCTTTGGCATTGGCCCAAGTAATTGGGACAGCCCGCTCATGGAGCGCTGTCCAAGCCCTCTGAAGGCGGCTACGTGACGTGCGCCCATCCCAAATCCAGTCGGCGTGGTTCAAGACCAGGTCCAGCGTGGCATGATAGATGGGATCGTACTCCTCCGAAGTGTGAGTAAGGAGGTATGCCGTGACGCCCACATGGTGTTTGTCACTGCGCCCATACAGTACCGCGGCCAAATTGCGCATCTCGCGTAGGGGCGCGTCCGCCAACCCCGACACTCCAGCCCCGTGCCCTGCGGACGGCATGAGCCCAGCCCGCCACAGGGTGGAGGCTTTGCGCCCTACCGCGCGACGCAGCATGAGGAGTCGGTGCTTGCGCTCCTGCACGGCCTTCAGGTGCTCCTTCTTCACCTTCCTTAGCACCCGAGGGCCATGCAGCTCATGGCCAAGGTTGCGCATATGTCGGGCTTGGGGCACCGCCCGAGGCATCCGCCGCTGGACTCTGCGCGCCACAAGGCGGACCTGCGCTGACCCAGCCACCACCGCGGACTTAGCAGGTTGGAGAATAAGCCCGAGGCCCCTGGCCTCCGCAGTGAGCACCATCGCAGTGCGCAGCAGCAGCTTGACATCACCTAGGTCTGGGGAGACCATCTGCAGGCCGATATCGTTCACCAGCGAACGTGGCTTGATGGTCGGCGCCACCCTGTTGGCCCGCTGGAGGACACGGTACGTCAGCAAATATATGAGGTAGGTGGCATGTGTGCACCCCGCCAGCACCCCCTGAAAGGCGACGAAGGAACACGAAAGGCTGCCGTACGCCTTGATGCGCCGTGGCTGCTGGTAGAGCTGCAGCAACATCCATAGCAGGCGTATCGGGTAACCCAGCCCCCGTGCCTCCCGCATGAGCGCATGGGGGCTCACCCGGTCAAAACATTTCATCATGTCAAGGAGGATGGTGCATGTGTGGTCGCTTATGTGGCGTCCCACCTCTTTGTCCAGGTTGTGAGCGAAAGCCGAGGCCGTGGATGTGTGGCTGCCTCGAGTACCCCACATCTCGTCGCAGTGATGCAGTCGTTGCCATTCTGCCGGCAGCCATCGGCGTGCTTTCGCCCAAACTCGTATGAGAGTATGGCTAAGCACAATCAGCCTGTGGCCACCATCTGGCTTAGGGAGACGGACCATCTCACTATACAGGCGTTATAGGGAAACCGCAAGTGCTGCTCAAAAACCCCGGACATCTGGGCCAACCTCCTGAGAGCCTCATCTGATGAGTGCTCGAGCGCCTTCGGTGGAATGCGGGTGGGCCCCGAGGCGGTGGCGAGAGAGAACGATCGGATGGCCTGCCGCAGGTCATGGGCCGTCAGGCTAGGCAGCTTCCCCCAAGTAGGTGCATCCGTGGGCAGAGGCAGTTCTTGCAGCCCATGGGTCGCGCAGATCCGCTTCCACTCGCACATGGTGCGGTCCGCGAGGATGTATGGCTGGGCATCGGCCTCAGGGGCAGCGAGTTCTTGTTGCGCCCTGACCTCGGTTGCAGCATGGGCAGCCTTCGCTCCCCCATTGAAGGCCGCCTGAGCCCACCCGCGCCAGGCCCTTTCCGACGCGCCGCGAGCCGCGGCAGCGAGGTCCACCGCGCGGCCCATGATGGCATCTACCATGTCATCAAAGTCCTCCGCAATCAGCCCGTCCAGCCCGCGCGGGAAGAAGTGGCGGTAGCAGGGGTCGATATTGGCGAGGACTTTGTCCTGCCCGGCAATGGAGCTCAGGAAGCAGATGATGTCGTAGAATGCACTGGCAGTCTTCTGCAGCTGCCTGGGAGCTGGAGACGCATGCGCCGCCGCCGCATTCAACCGGTGGCAAAACCGCTGGACCCGATCGCGCTCGGCGCGAAGGTGAGTCGCCCTGCGCGCCGCGGTAGCCTAAGCCCAGACTGTGGTGTCGTGGCACAGGCGCTTGCGCGATGGCCCCCACCGCAACTGCCGCCACTTCACCCTGGGGGGGCCGTGGTGCCCGACGAAGCGGTTGGCTCCAGGGCCAACTTCGTCGTGCTTGCCTGCGACATCGTAATCAATACCCTGCAGAACGGAGTCCCAGAGCTGCCGCAAGACATCATCGGGTGCACCGACCTCGCCGGCGGCCCGGCCATGGGCCCAGGTCCGACGGCGGTAACGTTGGCCCGCGCGTCCCGATCGATCGCGCTTAGATTTGCCGAATGGACCGAATTGATCGACGGGCCTGCGTCGGTCTCGATCGGGCCTGGACTGGACATGGCCCGTGCCAGTAACCCTTTGCGGCGCAGAGGCTGCCCGCGTAAACGGGCCATCCAACGCGCGCCAAGGAAAGGGGAAACGAGCACAGCCGACAGGGGGTGCAGCAGGCAGCGGTCGAGGCTCATCGGGGGCGCGGCACCGCGTCGTCGCGTCCTTCCCGTGCAGCTCCAGCCCGACAGGGTAGTGAGGTCTGGCAATGCTCCCACGCCCATGCATCACCTCGGGCTGGCGCGAGACACGGGACGCGAGATTGCTGGCCACCCAAAAGTAGTCGATGGTGGGCACCCCGCTGGAGGTGACGCGCGTAGGGGCCGACGGCTGGAGGAGAGTGCCTGCCAACGACCCAACCCAGTCGCCAATGTTGATGCTCTGGCCGTCGGCGTTCCAGTCGCCCCCGATGATCCAGTCGAGGCCGGGTGCATTCCACGCCGCCACGCGCTTCGCAAGCGCCCATAGGATCGAGAGGTTGGCCCCAGCGACGCTGATGCCCTGGGCCATGTACACGCTGACGACAATCAGACCACCAGGGACACCCCAGTGGACGCGACCTGCCACAGCATGATGGGGAAAGACGACATGATCCCCATCGGGGGGCATCGTGACCATCACGTTGGTAGGCGCGAGCACGCAGACCCCACTGGAGCACGACGCCGCGGACGCTCCTCCCGTCTCCTCGGCAGGAGCCCAGAGGCCGTGCCAACCTGCATCGCGCGCAGCAGATTGAACAGCCCCGAGCCGTTGGTCGACCACCCGCGTCTCCTGGACCATCGCTACCTTGCCGAAGAAGTACGGCAGCAGTGGCCCGTGAGATCCAGGGTTAACCGTGACCAGCTTGGCCGCAGCAGGAGGAGCAGGAGGAGCAGGAGGAGGAGGAGGAGGAGGAGCAGCAGCAGCAGGAGAAGCAGGAGGAGGAGGAGGAGGACCAGTGTAAACCCAAGAGCCATCAACGATGGTGGAATAAACCTTCCCATCCAAGCCCCCTCTTCATAGCCCCCCCCCCCGGAAGTGTTCATTTCCATTGAGGGAACTGCTCCGTTGGAAGGCAACCGTCTTAAGACTAAGATCCTGGATCGCGTCACAGCGCCATTCTCTGAACTTCAGCACCGCGATCCAACGTAACTGCTGCACCCTCGTAACTAATGATCCTTCCAACGCACCATTGCTGGTGCGCTGATCATGGGTGCCCGTACAACTTTTAAGAGTTGTTACAGCGAGTGTGCGCGGCGCTAAGGCGATGACCACATTTTGAAAAGGAGCCGCCTTCAATCCGTGAAGCTCATGCAACTGTTTCAACGGGTGTGCGCGGCGCTAAGGCGAGAGCCACATTTTGAACCACCCACCTTCAATCCTGGAAGCTCGTGCAAGTTTTTTCAAACAAAATAACGAATGCGCGCGGCGCTGAGGCGAGGGCCACATTTTGAAAACCACCGGCCTGCAATCCGTGAAACTCCTTGCATATGTTGGACACGAATGTGCGCGGCGCTACGGCGATAACCATTTTTTGAAAACGACCCGCCCGCAACACGTGACACTTTTGGAAATGTTTGGAGCGAATGTGCGCGGCGCTAAGGCGAGAACCACATTTTGAAAAAGAAACCGCCCTCAACCCGTGACGTTCTTGCAAGTTTTTGTT
>CAUYUJ010001817.1:80711-96659 GCA_963575745.1 Prorocentrum cordatum
GCTCTCGCGGCCACATTCCCATGCCCCTTCAGTCGGTCGGAGTCCTGCTGCGCCAGGGATTCTCGTGCTTGCCGCTGTGCAGACTCTGCATGTACCAGGCCTCGTTCGAGCTCCTCACGTCGATCTCGCTTCTGATATGGTGCTGTTCTAGACTGCTGCTGACCCCGACGTGGGAGATGGCGCACATGCGGATAGCGTTCTGGGTCCTCGCCCCGATCAAAGCGATCAGGGGCGGCATTGCCATCGCGGCCCCTCGCACAAGCGAGCGGCTTGGGCAGCCAGCTGGGCAGTGGCACCCGTTGCTCATCGCCCTCGTGCTCGTCGTATCGGGTGCAGTTCTGCTCGCGCAGATGCTCGTCATGACCAGCTGGCGGCTCTCCCGCGGACGCGCCCCGCTCATCGAAGGCCGAGACCGCCCGCCTCTGCAGGCGATGTTTGCCCGCCTGGTGTTTGCGTTCGCCGACATCCTGCTGAGCTGCCTGTGGTTCGGGCGCGTGCCCTCGCCTCCGGGCCCTCCGAAGGAGGAGGCCCGCTGCCCGCCGAGGCCGCCCGTGGCCTCCTTCGTGGTCCGGGACGGCTGCTCGGAGTGCCCGGGCCGGGCGTGCGCCGTTTGCCTGGACGAGCTCTTGGTCGGCTGCCTCGCGGGGAGGCTTCCCTGCGGCCACGTCTTCCATGGGAGGGAGGGAAAGCGACGGCCATGACCCATCCTCGACGCGGAAGCGTCGGTGTCGGTTCTGGTCACCGTCGGTGCGTGGATCCTCCTCGCGAGCCGGCGAATGCCAGCGTGGATTTTGCTCAAGATCAGCGTCGACAAGATCCCGCGACATCGCGGTCATGGTCGGACGGGGCTAGGACGAGGATAAATCCATTCCAGAGCGTTCTGGAACGGGAACGTTCTGCGAAGGCCGCGGCGCCCGAGACATCCCAGAACCGCGGGATCTCAGAGATTCTCGCTTTATCCCCCCCGATGTTATCTTCGTCCTGGCTTCGTTTTACATGAGAATCGTGTTTCTTCCCTTGATCCATGACGTTTGCTGCCGCGCGTGGTTGGAGAATGGGCACCTTCAGGCTCGATGCCCAATGCGCTGCTCCTTCACCCCGCGCGCGCTCCGTGACGGAGGCCTGCTTGGGAGCGAAGCATCCGTGCTTGGAAGGACGATGGGTCCTGAGAGCACCCAGAGGTCTCTCGAGGACGGGTCTCCAGCGAATCGTGGCGAGTTTGACCCCGATAGGTAATTAGTTTGTTCGTCGTGCCTGCAGTGCCGTGGTGGTTCAGAAGAAGTGACTCTGAAGTCCACAGCTTATCCCAGGCTGCGGCCCCCACCGGTGAAGTGGTCCGATATCAGACTTGGCAGCACGACTCTGGAGCATGCTCTCCGCTGCCACCTTTTCCACTTCGTTTCATTACTTCTCCACATGAGAGTGCCATTCTGATCAGCTGCGAGGGGCGATTCCTGGCTCTCTCCTCCCGATCGCAGCAGCCGTGCGCAATCATGGACTGTCCAGCACTTTCGGGAGCCCTGCCGATGCGCCGTCAGTCGGCTGCACGGCGCGTACAGGAAGCATGCCTGCGCCGTCCGACGCAGCTCACGTCAGTGTTGAGTCGGGCGTGTCCCTCTACAGGAGGAATATTCAAAACTGGCCAAAGGACAGTCCAGGGGCGATGTTTTTCTTTACTATGTTCGACTACTTGTGTTTTTTTGTGGGACATGTTTTATTCTTCGTAGGGGGACAGGCCCGGCTTGAGATCAGGGGTGTTGCGGTCGTTGGTGGTCTCCAAACCAGGTGGTGAGACACCCGGTGGTGACCCCGATTCCCAAAAGAAATAATTCTGGGTCGCCACCGGGTTTGGGGACACGCGGTCGCCACGAGGTTTTGCGTTTCCTCGGCCAGCCAGCGCTCGAAAACCACTACCCAAATCGCCCAAAACTCACCACCGGGTGTTCTCACCACCACGCTTGGGGACCACCAAGGTCGGCGTCTCGGTGGAGCGCGCCGCCGTCGGCCAGAGCTCGCGCTCCGAGCGGGGGCCCTGGAGCCCCGTAGCCCCCCCCCCCCGGCCCCTCGCCCCCGCGAGTCGAGCGCCGACGCCGAGCATTCAAACAAAAACCCACTTGAACGAAGGATTGCAAAAACGAAGGATTGCAAAAACGAAGGGTTGTTTTGCAATCCTTCGTTCAAGTGAGGTTTTTTTTTGCAATCCTTCGTTTTTGCAAGCCCGCGCGCGTGCCATCGGAGCAGCGGCTGTCCCCCCGCCCTCCCGCTCGGGGCTCCGCCTCTGCCCACCTCTGCTGCTGCCGCGCCTCCTCCCCCCCCCCTCCCCTCCCTGCTCCCTTCGCGTTGCCCCCTCTTGCTCCTCCTCGCCTGCCGGATCCTCTCGTGCTCCCCCCCCCCCCCCCCCGTGCTCCCCCCCTTTGCTCCCCCTCTATGCTCCCCCCCGTGCTCCCCCTCGTGGTCCCCCTCGCTCACCGCTCTACACGCGTGCGCGGGCAGCAGGTCGTCGACGCCAGCGCTGCTCGCAGGGGCGCATCGGCGGGGCACGCGAGGGCTTCCGGCCTCCTCTGGGCCTCCGGGGCCCTGGCCGACGTCGGCGCGTGCCCCCCACAGCGCCGACCGCCGCACACATCAAGGCGGTAGTAGAGATCCACCGAGAAGTCGGCGGGCGCCCATCTGTCGCCGCGCCGTTTGTTCAGACACGCCTCGGGGAGGGCGCCGCGGCCACCAGGGCAAGCTCCGCCTCGGTCACAGAGCTCGCCGCGGGTTTGCCGCGGTGCTGGCTTCGTCTGCTGGGGCGCGTTCGGAACAAGTGCCGCGGCGGCGTGTGCAGAATTCAGGGTCGGTCGCAGAGTCGCAGGTTTCAAAGCCGGCATCAAGACGCATGCCGCAAGTCACGGTTGCGAGGTTGAGCCGACGCAGGCCGTGCTGGCAGGTGTCTTCCACTACAGGAGAGCTCTCTGGCCACGCGGACGTTGAACGTGCAATAATGGGCCGGCCCTTTCCGCAGCCTCCATCCTCTTTCCTACCCTACTGCGTATAATGACCCCACCTATCAATCGAATACGCCAAGGGAAAACACTGCCGCCCCTTGCCCTTGCGAAACCCAGGCGAAATCCAATAAGATGTGGTCGCAGTCTGACTCGTCGGAGTGCGCACATGGAGTCTCGAGTGAAGGCTGTCTTGAGGCTCTTTCTGGAGCCTTTTTCGGGCTCTCTCTCTCGGGCCGTCTTGAGGCTCTCGTGGGCTGTTTTGAGCTCTCCTGGGACTTCTCGGGTCATGTGACGGCCGTCTTGAGCCAGGTTTCGGCCGTCATGGAACTCGCTCGGGCTCATTTTTGGGCCCCTTTTGCCATTCTTGGGGCGATCTTGGTGGTCTCTTGGGTGGTCTCGGGCGTTCTGAAGCCCGAGAAGGCGAGTATGTCGAACAGCTAAGGGTATACGTTGCTGCACGACTCTCCTGTGTGGGTTCCTCGTTTTGCAGAGAGCGCTGCTGGACTCTACACTCATCCTGTCTCCTCCCTTCCTCCTCGCTTCCTCCTCCCTTCATACTTGCTTCCTCTCCCTCGCCCTCCCTGAGCGCTGCCAGCAGCGCAACAGTCGCCACCTCCGTGGGCTCTCGGGAGGTCCTGCCCAGTGCGGTTCCACGCTGGGCAAACGAGACCTCGCCTCCCTTGGCGTGCGCAACCGTGGCCGCTTTCGTGAGCTCGAGGCGTCCTGCGGGGGGTGGTCCCACGCTGCCGGTTGCACAGCTGCCGCCTCTCTCGGCGGGGACCAAGCGAGACCCCGCCCTGCGGGGGGGCGGCCAACTGCGCGGCTGTCGCTACCTGCGTGCACTCCTGCGGGGCCTGGCGCAGTGACGTCCCACGCGGACCCGCCGATCCGTCGCCTCCCTGGGCCTTGCCAGCCGCGCAGCTGTCGCCGCTTCGGTGGAGCTCCTGGGAGTTCCAGCGGGCTGATGTCCGGCGCCCACCAAGCTCGGGGGCGGCAAAGAGGGGGGTGATGGCTAGGGGGGGGGATATCTTGGCGGGGGCCATGATATTTCCCCAGATTTCATGGCGCCTCTTCTTATTTCATTGCGTCCCTGGCCCCCCCGCTGGGCCGCGCACAGAGGCTTCGCCTTCCCGGGTGCTACCGGCTGCGCAGCTGTCGCCCTTTCTGCGAGCTCCTGGGAGGGAGTTCAGGGGAGGGCCGTCCCGTGCGGGCCAAGCGAGACCTCGGCTTTCCCTGACTGCGCAGCTGCCGCCACCTTCGTGAGTCTGGGAGGTCCGGCGGGGGGCGGTCAAACGCGGGCCAAACGAGACCTCGCCTCCCCTGGCACTGCCTTTGCGCAGCCGTCCCCCCGCCTCCGTGAGCTCCCGTGAGCTCCAGCGGGGTGCAGTCCAGCGTGGGCCACTCGTCACCGCCCACCGAACCCCGAAGGCCCCGATTTGCCCTCCAAGGGGGGGGGGGGAACATTGACAAAAGCACGTGGAACCCGTTTCCCACCCCAACCCGAAATTCGGGTCTTCGGGTTGGGTTGGGATGCTCTGATAGCTGGTCACCAGCGGGGTGTGGTCCAGCGTGGTCCAATCGGGACCTCGCCCTTCGTGGGGTGTGCCAACGGCCTGTCGCCGCTCTCGCTAGCTCGTGGGAGTTCCAGCAGGGTGCCTGCCCACGGGGACCAGCTGATGCCTCGCCTCCCTGGGCGTTGCCTGGGCGTTGCCAGCTGCGCAACCGTCGCCACGTTCGTGAGATCCTGGAGGGTCGAGCAGAGTTCGGGCGGGTGGCAATGGGGGGTGACCCACATGGGAGGTGAAGAAAGGGGCCCTTTTCTTCACCCCTCATGTAGGTCACCCACCATTACCACCCGCACGATTCAGCGCGGACCACACGAGACCTCGCTCTGGTTGGGGGCTGCCGGCTGCGCAGCTGCCGCCACTCTCGTGAGTTGATGGGAGGTCCAGCGGAGTGCTCTCCCACGCGGGCCAAACGAGACCTCGCCTGTCTGGGCGCTGCCAGCTGCGCCACTGCCGCCTCCTTCGGGGGCTCCTGGGGGGTCCAGCGGAGTGCTGTCCCACACCCGGACCCACTCATGGTCTTGTCAACAACAACAACGCAGTCATGCACCCGGGGGTGCGTAGGACACTGAATTCCCGTGCAGGTGGGCACTTCAAATGCGTCCTCGTTTGAGGCCAGATGGAAGCTCCACGTGAGCAGACTTCAAACACTGATTGGGCGGAGGGAAGGAAAGAGGGGGGGGAGGGGAGGGAGGAAACATTGTCTTGCGTCTTCTGTGGATGGGCCGCGTCCCCGGATCGTTCCCAGTTTTTGTCCCTGGCGGGCCTCGCAGGGGGCCCTCTCGGGGCCCCCTCGGGACGTCAAAGGGATCTTGGGTCGTGCTCGGGCCCTTCTGAGGGCCGTCCTGGGGCCTCTTCGGCCGAGAGTCTCGTCACCTCGGGCCGTCTCGGCAGTGTCTGTTTATGGGGCCCTCTTCTTGGCCGTCTTGGTCAGGCGAAGGAGGAGGAGGGAGGAGGAGGAGGAGGAGGAGGAGGAGGAGGGGGGGAGGGGGAGGAGGAGGAGGAGGAGGAGGAGGAGGAGGAGGAGGAGGAGGAGGAGGAGGAGGAGGAGGAGGAGGAGGAGGAGGAGGAGGAGGGGGCGGAGGACCAGTGTCAGCCCAAGACTCAGCAACGATGTTGGGGAGGCATCCTGTAGGCCATCCTGGCCAGAGCACGTGGCAGCTCTTGCATGCTGCGCGGGGGCGGCGGCGTGGGCCGACGGGCCCGTGCGGCGGTTGCAGGCAGGGCCCGCAGACCCCGACATGTTTCGGCACGCCAGGCGCCACTTGGAGGAAGCAGGAGCAGGCGTCGGAGAGGATGCCACTGAGGATAAAGGGGCTCCTAACACGAACGACACGATGAAGACGTCACTTAATTGAGGTCCCCGCCTTCCCATTAGGGATGCCAGATCTGGGCGGCTTGGTTCGACAGATTTGCAGACGAAGACCCCCCATCCCTAATGTTCCTGGCCCTCCTAACTTCGGTCCCCTCCCAAAGGGTTCGGGGTCCTTTTTCAGGTGAATCATTCTGTGGCCTTCCCCCCATCCCTCCACCTCGCCTCTGTCGTGAGCCAGATGGGGCTCCTGGGGACTCTCTCGGGGGGGCGCTCTGGAGGCATCTCCTTGGGGCCTTTGGGATCTCTTGGGTCTCCCGGGGGCCTCGGGGGGGCCTCCGGCGGGGCCTGTTCCATCCGGGGGGGGGGGGGCGGGGCGGCCGTAGGACCTGCCCTTTGTGCGAGTAGAGCTAGATGGGTGGAGGACGACCAATGGAGAGGAAGCATGCTGCCAAATAAGTTCCAGATGTCTAGACGATATTTTCAAACATTGAAACAATGGAACACATGTTCAGAACATGCTGCACACATTTTAAACACAGCTTCAATTCAATCATCGGACTGCCAGAGTGTCCATTGTCGTGGCATCCACAAAACCAGATGTGTGTTTAGGTTGGTTACGTTCATGCGCCGCTTGTTCCGTGCTTTCATACCAGGCGTCAAGCTGAGGAGGCTTACGCGTTAAGTTCGGTAGAGGCAGATGGACAAACATATTTCAGTTGTAAGACTCCCACAGCGCCACCGCCGAGATCCTCCACAACTCACTGACTATGGAAAGTCCCAACTCAGATGCATAATGTAAACCGCTGGAAGGGTAACTTTGCATTCAATGTGTACACTGCTTCTGGCGATAAGATGTTTCCAGAGGCAGCGCTGTGGGGCCGCGGAAGCTTACCAGGAACATCTGCAACCATGACACACCATAACAAATGTGCGTCTGCAAATCGAAAGTAATGAACACATAGCTAAGACAACCTGTGGCCCTCGTCATTGTGATGGTGGGGGCCCCCACGTTTGGAATCCTTGCGCAAGAGCCCTTACACACGGATTCCTGTGGTGGCGGCTTTCCAGAATAATATTGTTGTAGGGCATCTGCAGTGGCCGCCACACTTGAAGTGTTGTGTATCAGCATTGGCGCAGTGATTCCTTGTGTGGCGACCTTACGACACTGAATATTAATCGTGGGGGATCTGCCACAGGTCTTTCCAGTCTTTTCTGCACCCCCCATGTGAAAATACAAGACTTGTTGGCTGTGCCAGGTCTTTTCGTTTTCTTGGTACGCTTCCGCGGCCTCAAAGAGTCGCCACTGAGGTGTCCGTGGGGCCGCGGAACCTTATCAGGAACCCAGATGAACAGGAAGCACGCGAACAATCATGCAGTCCCATCCATTTGGAAGAAACGGAAGAGCGTGGACAACTTGTGCGCCTCTCGTTGTTCTTATGGTCCAAGCCACCTGCGCTTGCAATTCTTTTGGGGCAACCCGTGTACACGGATTCCTTGTGTGGTGTTTTTCGAGCAGTTTTCAGTGTGGGGCATGTGTTGTGGTTGCCACAATGTAGACCCTTTTGCAGCAGCCCCTTGCACACGTATTCCTTCTGTGGCAATATGTCTCAATGATTTTACGCGTGGGGATTTGCAGCTGTCAAACGGAGAAAGGAGACAGCGTTAGGACAACGTGTGATGCTATGTATATCTCTCTATATATATGTGTATGTATGTATATGGTGTGCACATCCCCAACACTTGAAGTCGTTTTGCCGTAGCCCTTGCGAGCGGAGGCCTTGCGAGATGACCTTCGAACCTGATTTTGATGCTGGGGCATTTCTAGCGGCTGCCGCGATTGAAACCAATGTGTAGCAGCATTTGCAAAGCACAGGCCCCTTGGGCGGCGGGAGGTCGGACGCCGATATCAATAACGACAACCACATATCCCCCCAGCTTGTTCTTCATCCAATGTGCATGCGAAATCACACGTGCTCAAACCCCAAACACATGTTTTCATGCTTGTATGGTTTTCCTGGCTCGATTCCGCGGCCCCACGGAACGGCCACGGAGATTTCCGTGGGGCCGCCGAAGCTTACCAGGAACCAGCGAACAGCATGTAACACAAGAGACAGCATGTGCTTTCACATGTAAACATATGAAACAGCTACGACAACTCGTGGTGATCGCTTTCTCATGGTGCAGTTTCCCCATGCTTGCAACCCTGTTGGAACAGCCCTTGCACCACACAACAGTTTGTTGTTGTGTTGGCGACCGTCCAACAAGTTTTTTGGTGCGGGGCATGTGTACGTGTTGTCACATTTGGACGTCATAGCCTTTACGCCTGGATTCCTCTTGTGGCGGTCTTGCAAAGGATGTTGATTACGGGGGATCTGCAATGTGTCCAGTGTTAAGTCCCTGTTGCAGCAGCTTGCGCAAACAAAACGGATTAATTGCGTAAGACCGCCACACAATAGTCTCATTGTGCTATGTGGTACAGGAAAGGATTTCAAGGTTGCAGGCCACTGCACGTCCCCACGCTTAGAAGCTTATTCTATGGCCGCAGCACAAGGTTTTTGTGTAAACACTGCCACGGAAGGGTTACAAGTGTGGCGGCCATTGTAGAGGCACCGCCATCAAAATTGTTGTGGGAAGTCGCCACACCAGAGATCTGTTGTAAGGGCTGATGCACAACTGCTTCTTCCAGTGTTGGGTATCAGCAACGTTGAAATACGGAGAGTCACATGATTTTATAGTTTTCTATATTTTTCATGTGGGAGCACATGCTTGTTATTGTTGTTCCAGTTGTGTCTGGTTTTTATCTTTAGCATTCCTGGGCTCAAGGCGCCACCGCTGCAGATCCCCCGCAATTGAAATCCGTTTGCAGGATCGCCACACAAGAAATCCAATTTACAGGCCGCTACAAGCAGATGTTGCGGAGGCCACTGCAGATCCCCCACACCGAACATATTTTTGTGAAGTTGCCACAAGAGGAATCCATGTGTAAAGACTGCTACACAAGGATTTCAACTGTGGGGGATCTGAAGGCTGTCAGTAAACAATTATCAAGTAAGGTCGCCACAGAGGTCAAATCACGCACACACGAATGAAGCAGGACTAGCTCGCTGTAATTTCAAACAGCTGGGATGTGACGCTGTTGCGTATGCTAGAGAAATGAAGCGATTATCATAGTGTAGAAGCGCTCGGAGAACGATGAGAAGGATATGCCTGAAGTCATTCATAATCGAATGAGGCATACACTTAAAGATGAATGAACGGATGAAGACGAGCATGATCAATCAACTGCTGAACCACATCGTGCCAAGCACGAGGCAAACCCTAACCGCAGCACTGCCGCAATCATAGAGACAGCGGTTCGGAGGGGGCCTGCAGGGCAGCCTCGCACTCCCCCCTCTGGGCACACCCGGTGGGGGCCTCCTGTGAGCAATTTTGCTCTCGGCGCCTCGGCCGCCGCCTCGAATCGGGCGAAGAGAATTGTGCACACACACACACACACACGCACGCACGCACGCACGCACGCACGCACGCACGCACGCACGCACACACCACACACACACACACCCCACACACACACACCACACACACACACACCACACACACACACACCACACACACCACACACACACACACACACACACAACACACACACACACACACACACCACACACACACACCCACACACACACACACACACACACCACAACACAAACCACACACACACACACCCACACACACACACACAACACCACACACCACACACACACACACCCACACAACACACAACACACACACAACACACACACAACACACACAACACACACAACACACACAACACACACACAACACACACACCACACACACAACACACACAACACACACAACACACACAACACACACAACACACACAACACACACAACACACACAACACACACAACACACACAACACACACAACACACACAACACACACAACACACACAACACACACAACACACACACCACACACAACACACACAACACACACAACACACACAACACACACAACACACACAACACACACAACACACACAACACACACAACACACACAACACACACAACACACACAACACACACAACACACACAACACACACAACACACACAACACACAAAACACACAAAACACACAAAACACACAAAACACACAACACACAACACACAACACACAACACACAACACACAACACACAACACACAACACACAACACACAACACACAACACACAACACACAACACACAACACACAACACACACACAACACACACACACACCGATCCTGGTGGCAAGGCCCATCCTCGACCCAGGATCGGCGCATGTGCCTTCCCGGCCAAGGTCGGAGGGCGTGTGCACCGAGCCCCTTGGGCTCAGGATGGGCCCGGCCAGAGACGGGTGTATGTGCACAGCTCTTTCTCCTCCTCCATGGGAGCGATCTTGGGCGCCCCCCGGGCCGCCCTGCGCCCTCTCCGTGACCGACTGTGCGGCACCGCCAGGCCGACGCCACCGCCTCACGGCTTGCAGCGCTCCTGATCTCTTGGGGCGGCCCCTGGAGCGGCAGCTGCGGCCCCGCGAGGGCCCCCCTTTGTCCTCCGGGGCGGGCAGCGAGCCCCCCCCCCCCCCTGGGGGCCGCCGTGCCGCGATCCGGCTGCCCGAGGCCAGGACAACCCTGACCTTCAGAGAGCTTTTTTTTAGCACGGGAGGCCTACAAACCCAACAACACGAAGCGAAGCAGCCTCAAACCAAAACGTAGAATAGCTCCTGGGATAGGGCTTTATAAGCCGCGTGCCCTTTGTTGGCCCTCCTGGAAGGTCAGGATCCGGCTGCCCGAGACCGGGGCAAGAAGTGCGCCCGGGGCCCCTGGGAGGGCGCCGCGCGCCGCGCCCCGCGGGAGCTCCCGCGGGGGCCCCGCGCCGCGCACTCCTTGGCGAGCGCCCCGGCGATGGCCCGTTGGCGGGGCAGCGTGGGAGAGGCCCCAGGACAGGTTGGCGGACTGCCCCCGCCCCCCTTCTCGACTGCACGTCTAGGGGGCCACGTGCGAACCCTGCCCCTACCCCCCACGGTTTCTGAGGGGGAGGGGGGGGGTTCATTTCGTCCCCCGAACGAAATGAACCCCACCCTCCCCCTCAGAAATCGTGGGGGGTAGGGGCAGGGTTCGCATGTGGCCCCCTCACGTGAGGGTTCGGCACGCACGGTATGGGTACAGAAAGAATGGACACCATGCCCAACAGCATTTCCTGTGCATTTTGAACAGAATTCGCTGTCCGCGCCGCCGCGGCCTGTGTCCACTTGAGACAGAAGGCCGCCTGCCCAACAGCGACCGCTGTTGGTTTGGAACGACATTTGTTGTTGGGCATTGTTTCAATTTTTTCCGTACCCATTTCGGGCGTCCAAAAGGGTGACCTTTCGCCGGAGTGACCTGTTGGTGCGGGCACAGTGGGGTCTCCCGATCACCAGATGACAATCGCGACGCGCGGCGTTTTTGGCCCCCCCCCCCCCCCCCCCCCCCCCACCCCTCCCCCCCCCCCCCCCCGCGGCCCCCCAAGAGCCGCGCACCAAGGGTCACTCTTACCCAGGGTCACTCTTGCGTGTGGCCGACCATCCGGTATTTCGCCGCCGGGTTCTTGTACAAGGCGTTCCTTTGCAAGCACATCGTCTTCGGCACCGCCTGATTCCGGAGCTTTGCCCCCTCCTGGCCTTGACGTGAGGCCCCTCCTTCTGCCTCCCCCCCTTTGTAAATTCAAGCTGCGCGCGGCCCGCTTAGCTTCGACCGGAAGAGGTGCGCTCTCGACCCGCGGATCAAAACAGTTTCTTCATTGCTTGTGGCATACTGGGCATCCTAGCCCCCGGCCCCCCCTCCCCCCCACCCTTTTGACCTAACGCCCCTCCCCCCCCCCAGTGCGCTCCGAGCACTGCCGCCGTGCGCACGGCGGGGGGGAGGCGTTACGTCAGACCCCCTCCCGGGCCCCTCCCCCCCCCTACAATGCCAATTATCGCCGAACATAATGAAACGCGCTCCAATTTTTTTGGGGCTCAGGGTTTCAGGAACCCGCCAGGTAACAGTACAAGGCTCAATGTCGATGCCTCTTTTTGGGGTATGACGATTTGATGACGTTCCCTTCAGTGCCTCGCGACACGGCGGCTGGCATATGAATTCGGACACCCAGAGGAGTTCCGTCAGTTCCGTCCAGAGACACTTCATATACGATGCCAATGGAGGGGTCGGAAGCGTCGTCGAGACGATTCCGTCAAGGGAACGAGCCTTGAAGGTAGTCAGCGTGAGTCCCCTTGCTTGGTCCTCCTCCTCCTCCTCCTCCTCCTCCTCCTCCTCCTCCTCCTCCTCCTCCCCCTCCTTTCAAACATTGTCACCAAGCTGTCCCCCTGTCCCTTCCCCCCTCCCCATCTCTTCTCCTGACTACCACCACGCTATCCCCTCCTCCCTCCTTATTATCCTCCTCCCTTTCCTGGTTGTCACCATGCTATCCCCCTCTCCCCCCTCCACGTCCTCCCTATCCCTCTTTCGTCGAACCTCGTCCTCCACCTGCTCCTCCTGCTGCTGCTGCTTCTCCCTCGACCCTCCACAACAAGCATTCCGATACCACTGAAGACGTTTGGAGCCAGTCGAACACCTTCAAATCACTTCGAGCATATTCGTCCCCCCTCCATCGCATCTCCCCTCCTCCCCCCCTCCACGCTGTCAGGCGGCGCGCCGTCGAAGGGCACGTGTGAGCCCGAGGACAGATCTTGGGCAGGCCGAGGGGAGAGGACGGATGAGGAGGGGGAGGTCAAGGGAAAAGGGCGGCGGAAGGCGGCGAAGGTAGAAGATACGCCCCCAAGACGTGGCAAGAGCGTGTTTCTTCATTGCCTGGGGCATACTGGGCATCCTAGCCTTATGTCGGGCGTGTCCCCCTACAGGGGGATTTTCGACGAAAAATTAAAAATACCGGTACCGCCACCTTTTCTTTCTATCGTTTAGATCTCTGTGGCCTCCCGGGGTGCCCTCGTCGCCACGGCTCGGTTCGCGTCGAAGCTCTGGTCAGAGCACATCCCCGGAGAGGTCTGGGGAGCAGCGGTAGGAGTGCCTTGTGGTTCTCCCGAGTGGTGGGCGGGCGCAGTAGGCAGGGCGTGACGTATGTGCAGAGCAGCAGACCACTGGGGGGTCCTGTTATACAAGGTCTTTGCGGCGGAGACGAATGGGGGGGTTATTTCAGGTAGCGGGGGGGCCTTTCGCTTTGTTTTCAAGGCAATCGCCGGCGAAGCGCGCTCTCTCAGAGAGAGGGAGAGGAGAGGAAGCAAGGGATGATGAGTAAAAGGAGCAGGAGGAAGCAGGGAAGTGAAGAAGACGTTGAGGAAATTGAGGAGGATACATAATACGAGGAGGAGGAGGAAGAGGAGGAGGAGGAGGAGGAGGAAGCAGCAGCGGGCGGCCCGAAAACCAATCTCTCCTGCCCTCACGTACCAGGTGGCTCCACGCGATCGATGTTCAGTGGCTTAGCCAACTCGGCCAGGGGTAGAGGATGTCCCTCTTCCGCTGCGCGGGCACATGGTCCAACCAGACAGACTAGAACACCACTTCATGTGGACACCAGCGGGTAAACAGGGTGGGCTACGACAAGTAGCCGGCCGACCGCCTGGACAGCCATGCGTCGAAAACACGGAAGACATCGAAAGGGGCGATCGTAACCGCCGCACTGCGCTGCTTCGCCATCTCGGTGCCCAAGGCGCCCGCTTTTTCCGCAGGTGGCTAGGGGGCCTCCGCAAGCCTGCCCTGCCTGGCCATACGGGCGCCTACGGGCGACGGCCCTGGCCTCCAGCTGGGTGTGGGGGATATGCGGTCGGGGCGCTGAAGAGGGAACCCTTTGCGTGGGGGAGGGGCTCAGTGTTCCTTAGTTGTTTTGCAGTTCGCCTCAGGTTTTCGGGAGGTTTTCCATGGGAGATCGACGTGATCATGTGGGACAAACGGGCCTCGTTCCTTATCAAGGGTTCCCTCAGGTCGACGCCCTTACTGTACGGTCAGGAGCCTCTTTTCTCAAGGTCTGGGCAATAACGGCAGTGATCGGCCCTCTGCCTTTCCCCCCCCCCTTGGATCACCTCACGCTATGTTGCCCACATTTGTGAGGATTTCTTCTCGGATCCTAAAGGTTCCTAAGAATTCGTCGTCGTCGTCGTTGTTGTCGTTCGCGTCCAGGAGGCCGAATACGCGAAAACAAACACCCTTTTCGACATCCTCTTGGAGCCTTGACCACGATCTCGGGGGAGAGGAACGGGTGGGAGAGAGAGAGAGAGAGAGAAAGAACAGGGAAACGAGGGAGGAACGAGGAGGAGAAGGGAGGAGGAGGAGGAGGAGGAGGAGGAGGAGGAGGAGGAGGAGGAGGAGGAGGAGGAGGAGGAGGAGGAGGGGGAGTGCATATTTCTGCACATTTCGTCGTCTGCGATGTTGGTGCATCCGGGGGGGAGCCGTAGAGCTCCCATGCAGAGGCCTCTGGAAGTTCTTAGGGGCTCCCAGAGGCCGGCGGCGACGAGTCTCCGGTTCAGTCGTCAGCCCCCGGTCACCTCGCAAGCATGTTGCGCTGCTTTCATTCGTGCGCCGCCCTGTGGTCATTGTGTTATGATGTTCTAACCTACTTTTCGCCTTGATCGAATTTCGAGCACCGAACAAGTGCCGAAACTCTGGAGTTTTCACTTGTCGTGTCCTGGGGGACACTCATCCGACACTGTTCCGACACTCTTTCGACCCTTTTCCGGGTGCTCGAAATTATTTCTGGGATGTGGTTCTTAAGTACGATGGGAGCAACATAATCATTGTGGTGCTCTTTGGCGCGCTGTCGTGCTCGAAGGCCTTGGCGGTGCGCACAGGGGTGCTTCGGTGCTCACAGCGGCACTCCGCCGCGATGTGATGGGGGGGGGACTCCCCCATCCCCGATCACGCCAGTTATCGCGAATACTAAAAAGACAGGCTGCAGGAACTTTGGCTTAACCGTGTCGAGCCGCAGGTTCTGGCGCACCAAGTTTCGGCGCGACTCGCTATCCACGTCCCCACTCCCAGAGGTCAACGTCCCGAGCTTCCCCGATCCTCCCGCCCCCGCGGAGCGGAGCGACGCGCTACCTACTTGCAGGGCGCAGCATGTCGCTGGGGCCGCCGCCGCGACACGCTGGTGCAACAATTCCCGGCCGCAGTGGCGCGAAACGCGACGCACAGCTCCGCGGGGGGGGGCGGCTCTTCCCGAGCGGGCCCGCGCCCTGCCGACCCTGGGCTGCGACCTCCGTGCGCCGGCTGCCGCTTCCGGCGCGGGGGGGGCCGACTTCAGACCGCGCGCGGGGATACGCCAGCGCTGCTATGCCAGCGCGGTGCCCAAGGGGACCCCGCGCTGCAAGTGGGCGGGGTCCCTCTTGTCCGCCCGTGGCGCACAGTCGCAGAGGCGCCTTCGGGCGACGTCGCTGGCGTTTCTGGTCTGCTTGAACGACGGGGGGCAAGCGACGGCGCGGACGGAACACGGAACACGAAGTCTGGAGGGACGACATGTTCGAGGCGGGCTCGCACCTCGCTGAGCGCTGGACTACCCCCTCGTGCCCCTGGTGCTCCATCATGCACTGGGTCAACTACTTGATCGGCGCGCGGGGGAAGACGCTGGCGTTGCCTTGCCAGCTCGGTGCCCAAGGCGACCGGGTGCTTCCCTTCGGGACCGCAGGCGGCTGGGGTGCCCCCGCAAGTCCGCCGTGCCAAGGGGACGAGTGCTGGCCTTCCTTCAGCAAACCTGCGAGGGCGGCGCGAGGAGGAGGAGGATGAGGAGGAGGAGCAGGAGAAAGGAAAGAAGGAGGAGGAGGATGAATAAGAAGGAGGAGAGCGTAGTATAGTAGTAGTAGTAGTAGTAGTAGTAGTAGTAGTAGTAGTAGTAGTAGTAGCAGTCGTAGCAGTCGTAGTAGTAGTAGTAGTAGTAGTAGTAGCAGCAGTGGTAGTAGTAGAAGTAGAAGTAGAAGTATTATTATCTTGCTTATTTTAATTTTTATTAGTAGTAGTAGTAGTAGTAGTTGTAGTAGTAGTAGTTGTAGT
>CAUYUJ010001818.1:0-52500 GCA_963575745.1 Prorocentrum cordatum
CGCCGTACAACGTCATGTTCGGGCCGGACAAGTGCGGGTACACCAAGAGGACGCATCTCATCTTCAATTACAAGGGTACCAACGTGCTCAAGAAGTCCGACCTGTCGTACAAGCAGGGCGAGGACGCTGGCATCTCCCACCTGTACCGCATGGTTCTCAAGCCGGATAATACCGTCCGCGTCGAGATCGACGAGGAGAAGATCTATGAGGGATCCATCAAGGAGGACTGGGAGGTCCTGAAGCCGAAGGAGATCCCCGACCCTGACGACAAGAAGCCAGAGGATTGGGTGGACAGCTCCATGATGGACGATCCCGAGGACAAGAAGCCGGACGACTGGGTGGAGGAGAAGCGCATCGTAGACGAGTCGGCGTCGAAGCCAGACGACTGGGACGACGAGGAGGACGGCGAGTGGGAGGCCCCATGAAGGACAATCCGCGTACAAGGGGACTGGAGCGTCAAGAGAGATTCGAGACCCGGCTTACAGGGCTCTGGGGAGGCAAGAAGATCGCCAACCCTGAGTAAGTCGACGATGAATTGTAACCTACTCGTACGCTGATTTTGGTTTCTTGGGGTTTGGAACTGTGGCAGGTCAAGGTTGGCTCCATTTTCGACTACATATCTTGTGCGTGATGTGGCGAGGCGATGCGTTGTAAGAGAGGAAGGCCCTGAACGAGGTCGAGAAGGGCCAAGAAGAAGGAGGAGGACGAGGCCAAGAAGGCCGAGAGCGCCGACGCCGCCGAGGGCGAGGACGACGATGACGCCGACGACGACAAGGCGGAGGCAGAGGAGATGTAGTCGCTCCGCAGCGCCGCCGCCGAGGCATTTGTCGACGGTGCTCGTTTGCTGATTTTCCAGCTTGTCAGGTGCTGCACACATTAGCTGAACTTGTGTCATTGTTGCCTGGCCTGTGCAATATCTGTTCAGGGTTGTGCTGCTGCTCTTGTGCAGCAGGTGGCCAGAAACCTGTCGGCGCCTGAGGTTGCCGATGTTGAGTCCGCACCCATCATCATCATCATCATCATCATCATCATCATCATCAACATCATCATCATCATCATCATCATCATCATCATCATCATCATTATCATCATCATCACCATCGTCATCGTCATCGTCATCGTCATCATCATCATCATCATCATCATCATCATCATCATCACAATCATCATCTGCAGCAGCAGCAGAAAGCAGCAGCAGCATCATCATCATAACCATCATCAGCATCATCGCCATCAGCATCAGCATCAGCATCAGCATCATCATCCTCATCCTCATCATCATCCTCATCCGTCTCCTCCTCCTCCTCCTCTTCCTCCTCCTCCTCCTCACCATCATCATCATCATCATCATCATCATCATCGTCATCATCGGTGGCCATCTGGGCTCAAGCAATTTTGTTCAGGCCGGCGCGTGTTCGGCTCGCATCCGCGCCTCGATCACCCCCCGGCGCGCGCCCGCCATGAACCGTGCACTCCTCGTGGCCGGCTCCGCCACCCTGGCCCAAGGGAAGATATATTTTTCGGAGACCTTCGGCGACGGGTGGGAGAGCCGCTGGACGGTGAGCAAGTGGAAGGAGAGCGAGGGCACGGCGGGGAAGTGGGAGGCCACCGCAGGCAAGTGGTTCAAGGACGAGGCCGAAGACAAGGGCATCCAGACGGCCGAGGACTCCAGATTCTTCGGAATCGCTACCTCCTTCCCGTCCTTCAGCAACGAGGGCAAGGAGCTAATCATCCAGTACCAGGCCAAGTACGAGAAGGACGTGGAGTGCGGCGGCGGGTACATGAAGATCGGGCCCAAACTCGACGACCTGACCACGTTCGGCGACCCGACGCCGTACAACGTCATGTTCGGGCCGGACAAGTGCGGGTACACCAAGAGGACGCATCTCATCTTCAATTACAAGGGTACCAACGTGCTCAAGAAGTCCGACCTGTCGTACAAGCAGGGCGAGGACGCTGGCATCTCCCACCTGTACCGCATGGTTCTCAAGCCGGATAATACCGTCCGCGTCGAGATCGACGAGGAGAAGATCTATGAGGGATCCATCAAGGAGGACTGGGAGGTCCTGAAGCCGAAGGAGATCCCCGACCCTGACGACAAGAAGCCAGAGGATTGGGTGGACAGCTCCATGATGGACGATCCCGAGGACAAGAAGCCGGACGACTGGGTGGAGGAGAAGCGCATCGTAGACGAGTCGGCGTCGAAGCCAGACGACTGGGACGACGAGGAGGACGGCGAGTGGGAGGCTCCCATGAAGGACAATCCCGCGTACAAGGGTGACTGGAGCGTCAAGAGGATCGAGAACCCGGCTTACAAGGGGATTTGGGAGGCCAAGAAGATCGCCAACCCTGAGTACGTCGACGATGACAAGGTCTACTCGTACGCTGATTTTGGTTTCTTGGGCTTTGACCTGTGGCAGGTCAAGGGTGGCACCATTTTCGACAACATCATCTTGTGCGATGATGTGGCCGAGGCCGATGCGTTCGCCAAGAAGTGGAAGGCCCTGAACGAGGTCGAGACGGCCAAGAAGAAGGAGGAGGACGAGGCCAAGAAGGCCGAGAGCGCCGACGCCGCCGAGGGCGAGGACGACGATGACGCCGACGACGACAAGGCGGAGGCAGAGGAGATGTAGTCGCTCCGCAGCGCCGCCGCCGAGGCATTTGTCGACGGTGCTCGTTTGCTGATTTTCCAGCTTGTCAGGTGCTGCACACATTAGCTGAACTTGTGTCATTGTTGCCTGGCCTGTGCAATATCTGTTCAGGGTTGTGCTGCTGCTCTTGTGCAGCAGGTGGCCAGAAACCTGTCGGCGCCTGAGGTTGCCGATGTTGAGTCCGCACCCATCATCATCATCATCATCATCATCATCATCGTCATCATCATCATCATCACCATCATCACCACGACCATCATCATCATCATCATCATCATCATCATCATCATCATCATCATCATCATCATCATCATCATCACCATCATCACCATCATCATCTGCAGCAGCAGCAGCAGAAATCAGCAGCAGCATCATCATCATAACCATCATCAGCATCATCACCATCAGCATCAGCATCAGCATCATCATCATCATCATCATCATCAGCATCATCATCATCATCATCATCATCATCATCATCATCATCATCCTCATCCTCATCATCATCCTCATCCGTGTCCTCCTCCTCCTCCTCCTCTTCCTCCTCCTCCTCCTCACCATCATCATCATCATCATCGTCATCATCGGTGGCCATCTGGGCTCAAGCAATTTTGTTCAGGCCGGCGCGTGTTCGGCTCGCATCCGCGCCTCGATCACCCCCCGGCGCGCGCCCGCCATGAACCGTGCACTCCTCGTGGCCGGCTCCGCCACCCTGGCCCAAGGGAAGATATATTTTTCGGAGACCTTCGGCGACGGGTGGGAGAGCCGCTGGACGGTGAGCAAGTGGAAGGAGAGCGAGGGCACGGCGGGGAAGTGGGAGGCCAACGCAGGAAAGTGGTTCAAGGACGAGGCCGAAGACAAGGGCATCCAGACGGCCGAGGACTCCAGATTCTTCGGAATCGCTACCTCCTTCCCGTCCTTCAGCAACGAGGGCAAGGAGCTAATCATCCAGTACCAGGCCAAGTACGAGAAGGACGTGGAGTGCGGCGGCGGGTACATGAAGATCGGGCCCAAACTCGACGACCTGACCACGTTCGGCGACCCGACGCCGTACAACGTCATGTTCGGGCCGGACAAGTGCGGGTACACCAAGAGGACGCATCTCATCTTCAATTACAAGGGTACCAACGTGCTCAAGAAGTCCGACCTGTCGTACAAGCAGGGCGAGGACGCTGGCATCTCCCACCTGTACCGCATGGTTCTCAAGCCGGATAATACCGTCCGCGTCGAGATCGACGAGGAGAAGATCTATGAGGGATCCATCAAGGAGGACTGGGAGGTCCTGAAGCCGAAGGAGATCCCCGACCCTGACGACAAGAAGCCAGAGGATTGGGTGGACAGCTCCATGATGGACGATCCCGAGGACAAGAAGCCGGACGACTGGGTGGAGGAGAAGCGCATCGTAGACGAGTCGGCGTCGAAGCCAGACGACTGGGACGACGAGGAGGACGGCGAGTGGGAGGCCCCCATGAAGGACAATCCCGCGTACAAGGGTGACTGGAGCGTCAAGAGGATCGAGAACCCGGCTTACAAGGGGATTTGGGAGGCCAAGAAGATCGCCAACCCTGAGTACGTCGACGATGACAAGGTCTACTCGTACGCTGATTTTGGTTTCTTGGGCTTTGACCTGTGGCAGGTCAAGGGTGGCACCATTTTCGACAACATCATCTTGTGCGATGATGTGGCCGAGGCCGATGCGTTCGCCAAGAAGTGGAAGGCCCTGAACGAGGTCGAGACGGCCAAGAAGAAGGAGGAGGACGAGGCCAAGAAGGCCGAGAGCGCCGACGCCGCCGAGGGCGAGGACGACGATGACGCCGACGACGACAAGGCGGAGGCAGAGGAGATGTAGTCGCTCCGCAGCGCCGCCGCCGAGGCATTTGTCGACGGTGCTCGTTTGCTGATTTTCCAGCTTGTCAGGTGCTGCACACATTAGCTGAACTTGTGTCATTGTTGCCTGGCCTGTGCAATATCTGTTCAGGGTTGTGCTGCTGCTCTTGTGCAGCAGGTGGCCAGAAACCTGTCGGCGCCTGAGGTTGCCGATGTTGAGTCCGCACCCATCATCATCATCATCATCACCACCATCATCACCACGACCATCATCATCATCATCATCATCATCATCATCATCATCATCAGCATCATCAGCATCATCAGCATCATAATCGTCATCATCCTCATCATCATTGGCATCAGCATCAGCATCATCATCACCACCACCATCATCATCAGCATCAGCATCATAATCGTCATCATCGTCATCATCGTCATCATCGTCATCGTCATCATCGCCATCATCATCATCACCATCATCATCAGCAGCAGTGTAAGCATCATCGTCCGCATCAGCATCATAATCGTCATTGCCACATTACCATCACCATCATCATCATCATCATCATCACCACCACCACTATCATCAACTCATGTTCCACCATCTTTGCCATCATCACACTGTTCCTCATCGTCATCAGCATCATCATTATCATCATCATCGTCATCATCATCACCACCACCACTGTCATCATCATCATCATCATCATCATCATCATCATCATCATCATCATCATGTTCATCTTCATCATCATCTTCATCATCACCATCATCATCATATTCATCACATTCATCATCTTCATGTTCATCATCATCATCATCATCATCATCATCATCATCATCATCATCATCGTCATCATCGTCATCATCGTCATCATCGTCATCGTCATCGTCATCATCATCACCATTATCATCATCATCTAAATCCGAGGAGGGAATAAGCACACAGAAACAAATAATCATCGATTCCCAGTAAAATTGGGAACATATCAGAAGTGGAGGGGAATCCGAACGTTCAGAACATGGAAACATGTTGCGAATCCCAGGATTTGTGTCAATTTATTTGTGTGTCCCTGGGCTCCTTCATCATCACTCGCCCGCCCGAGGCGAAAATCTGAGTGATAAAGGTTCCTCTCGCCGTTTTATGCTGGCTGGGGTCTGCCAACAATTTTTCCGGGCGGGTGGGTGGGATATCTGCTCGAGCATCGGAGTTGGCGACGAGCCCTGGAGGTGTCGCGCGCGAGGTTCCTCGCGTCATTGCGCTGGCTGGGGTTTTCTCAGTAATTTGCGGGCGGGTGGGTGGGATGTTTGCTCGAGCATCGGGGCTGGCGATGAGCGCTGGAGGTGGTCGCACGCGATGTTCCTCGCATCACTGTGCCGGCTGTGGTTTTCTCGGCAAACCGCGGGCGGGTGGGTGGGATGTCTGCTCGAGCATCGGAGTCGGCGACGAGCACTGGAGGTGGTCACACGCGAGGTGGTCAAATATGAGACTCTGCGCGTGGATTGCACCAAACAGATTGCACCACAAAGCTTGCACACCGAGAGTGCAAGAACCACTGTTGGTGGTGCACCCTTGCAGACACTGTATAGATACCACGACAAGTAATGTCGTTGAGTATTGAAAACCACACAATCCCAAACTTAGTGTGAAGAGTTGGCCGCGTGAACCACGCAAAATGCGTCGCGAGCCACAACAGTTTTTGAACTGTTGCTCGTGGTGTTCGGAGGGAGGGGGAGGAACGTGGGGATTCTTCCGAGGTGGCTGCTGGTCTTGGGCAGGAGCGTTGCGGAAAGCCGAATGGCATCTGATAGCTGATAGCAGGCCATCAGTCAGTTGCGAGGGGCATTGGGCGTGGGCGGCGGGCAGGCTGCAGCACCCTTGCCTCCCCTTCCTCTACTCATCGTCTCCCTCTCCCTCATTGTTGTCCCCCTCCTCTTCCCTTCCTCCCTTCCTCCACCATTCCCCTCCTCCCTTCCTCCCCCTCCCCCTTCCGCTCCTCGTTCCCCCCCTTTTCCGTTTCGCCCCTCCCCGTCATCTCTGCGCCCGTGCACGTGCTGGAGCTTCATTCCTTTCCAGTATTTGCACGTCAGATGTTGCGTCAAGCACATACGTATGCCGATAATTGCGCCCACAGCCGCATCCATGTCCACCATAGCCGTTTCTGGCTTAAACATGCTGTCCCCAAGCTCAACGCACAAGCGTGGAGCACGTACAACCATTCCGTGATTATTTTACAGTCCATGTTCTCGAGGCGGTAGATCGATGGGATTCGAAGCGGTCGGCGTCCGCTGCGCAAGGGGCAGTATCATCGTCTTTGTGGCCACATGCCTGCTGGCCACCGTGACGGGCAGTGAAGCACTGTCTCCTAAGAAAGCGGGAGGCCGCTCTGCAGGCGGAGGGGACGAGGTCGCTTACGAGGGTGAGCCGCCGCCAGCAGAATCTATCCGTAGCCACCGCTTCGGAGTCGTCCCCCAGAGCCTCGAGGAGTGGTGGATGCACACGTCTGCCCGCCCCAGCGGGCGGGTGACTATCTATGCCCACCGCTCCCCAGAGACACGGGGCGAGACTCCAGAAACTGTGGATGCGGGCGCTTCCCGGCGGTGCAGGTGCTTGGTCTGCGGGAGACGAGAGCCCATCTCGCCTCAATGGGTCCACCGATCTGGATCGAATAGCCAGGCTGTCGGCGAAGCGCAGATGGGAGCACTTCCCCCACTCGCTCTTCAACAGCAGTGCTCCGCATGTGTTCAGAGGCCAGCTCCCGAAGTTCGTGAATTCCGCTGGCGAGCACGGGGAGGAACCGAACGCCCTCGATTGGATCCTCGTCTCCGTGTGCGCTTCACTCCCGCTCCTCATCTACGGCGTGGTCCGCGTCTGGGAGGGCCCCGACGCCAGTGGCGAGCACGCGCGCGAGGCCCGGCAAGCGAGGCGCCCTCGGATCGGATCCCTGTACCGCCTACACGATCAGGCCGGCAGCAAGATGACCCCAGTGAGCTTGCTGATGCAGGCTTTCGAATCGGACCTCGCGGAGGGGACCCCGTCGCAGAATGTCATAGCCGGGTTCACCGTGGCGCTGGCGATGATCCCGAACGTGGTGTCTTTCTCCTTCATCACGGAGACGTCGCCCGCAAATGGGCTCTGGGCCTGCGCTTTCATGAGCATCAGCACCTCGCTGATCGGGGGACGCCCTGGGACCGCCTCTGGCTCAGAAGGCCCCGATCAGCTGATCAGAGCCCGTTGAGGCCGCCGACCTGGCCGACCTGCTGATCGATCGGGACTGGGCCAGCCTGTCGGGCCCGCGATCAGCAGGGTGCCCCGCTCCACGGGCAAGGCCTACACCCCAAAAGGCTGCCCTACATGGCACCACGTGGGAAGGAGTGTCCAGGGTGAGGAGGTGGGCTGGCCAGTCGTGGCGGGCGAAGGGGAGGGGATGGTCGAGCTGGATGGTCGGGGCTCCGCGGGACAGATCCGGCTGGCTGCTCGGGGCGGACGAGCCCCGAGCATGCGACGCCGTGGTAGTTTCGATGCGCGGACCCCCGGAGGTGCCGACCCTGAACATAACACTCATATGGGGGAGAGGAAACACACATGACGAGGAGGGGCGGCATGACAAGGAGGAGAACGAGGATGATGACAAGGGATGAGAAGGAGGACGAGGGGGTGCAGGAGGAGGAGGGAGGAGCAGCAGAAAGGGGGTGAAGGAACAAGAGGAGGAGAAGGATGGAGGAGGTGGAGGAGGAGGGAGGGAGGACGATTCGGAGGAGAGCGGTTGCGGTTTTTTGGGTGTAGCCGCGACGCCGCTATAATAAAGCATCCCCCCCTGTACACATGTATCTTTCTATCCACGGGACTACTCTGTTTTGCTCTTTGGGAGCGGGGTGGTTGGGCCGAACTTGATTGTCGCGGGGAGAAGTTCGAATCGTAGATAGGATTGTCCTTCCTCCTCCTTCTTCTCCTTCTTCTCCTTCTCCTCATTCTCCCATCCTCCTCCTTTTCCTATTCCTTCGCTCTCCTCATCCTCCTCTTCTTCCTCCTCTTCCTCCTCTTCTCTCCTCTTCTCCTCTCCTTCTAGGCCGATCTTGAAGATCGATCCAGACATCCTGACATCGATATCTCCAGGGAAAGGTTATTCTCCTGTATGGACCCCGAACTTGATTATCCCCAGCGGATTTCTCAGCAGCACACGGTTAGTATGGTGGCCCAGCAGGGTTAAATGGGTCCGATTCTATGACGGAGCGTGCAACACGCTTTGGCATGCAAGGCGGGTTGGGTGGGCGCGTATGGCATGTTTTTTTTGGCATGTGGTGCGATGTTCTATTCTCCTTCTCCCTGCTCCACGTGTCGGGCATGCAAGTCATACGCATCCAGTGTGCGCTCCTTCTGCTCTTCCTCCTTCCCCCTTCTCTTTCTCCTCGCCCTCGTTCTTCTCTTCATGCCCGTGGCTGGCGCGGCAGGTGTCCGCAGCCATTCTGGCTCAAGCAACGCTTCGGATGAAGCTAATTGCAATCCAGACTCTCAACCGTTCTAACACCTGCGACATCTGTAATCCATAACATACTCTCCAGGCTCACGTCACATCGGTAGTCTCCCTGGGTTTTTTGGAATTGGAGGAGGTTGAGTTCTCAAATCCGTCTTGGGCC
Source organism: Prorocentrum cordatum (assembly GCA_963575745.1). NCBI lineage: Eukaryota > Dinophyceae > Prorocentrales > Prorocentraceae > Prorocentrum > Prorocentrum cordatum. The sequence goes on from CAUYUJ010001818.1 coordinate 9,120, forward strand.
GACGTGCGTCACTGTTGCTGCTCAGTCCGTGGGTCGGCTTGGGCTTCCCAGGTGTGCATATGGATGCTCTTGGTTGCGTTAGCAGTCTTTGTCGCACTTTATGCGCTGTCGCAGGGGCCCGATCCTGCTCCTTTTTCCTCCTTTCGGCTCTCACGGTGCCTGTTGGGCTGTCTTGAAACTCTCTTAGGGCCTTGTTGGGCGGTGTTGGGAGCCTCCTGAGGCTTAGCTGAGCCGTCTTGGGACCCTCGACTGGGCGTCGCTTGTGGCCGTTAGGGGGCTCTCGTGGACTCCTCTTGGGCCGTCCTGGGGTCCATCTTGGGAAGTCTCGGGCTCCGAGCGCCCCCTTGGGCCGTCTTGGGGCTCTCTGGGGGCTGTCCCGGGCCATGGTGGGGCCTTCGTGGGACACTCTTGGGATCATTTGTTTCACTCCTCGGTGGCCCTCTTGGGGCCGTCTGGGCCCGAAAAGAGGGGAACACCAGAATTGCAGTAAACCCGCTGGGTTTCAACGATTTCTATGTTTTGAGGGGCATCGAGGAACCATCTTGGGGTCTCTCGCGGCCTCTTGGGGCCATCCATCGCTGGGCCTTGGTAACTTGCTTTGGGGCATGCTTTATACTTCGAAGAGCATGCTTTGGTGTTGGGGGTTGCCAGAATCGTATTGTAATAATTTGGAGTTTTGCGTGCCGTATGGCCAAACGTGTGCACACATGTTTTGTTTGTATGTAGGCCTATGTCTACTGTCTACATGCATGCATGCATACGTATAGACATATGCATATGTGTGTACGTGTCGAAGACGCCTACGGCGAGTCACCGCCGCCCCCTGCCTGTTGACATCGCCCACGTGGCCGAGCGTTGTGGCAAGAGCTCTGCCAAGCTATCTGACCATGTGGTCCCCCAACCGTTGTGGAAACCTTTCGGGGAACACTTGGGGAAGGATGGCGGGAAAGATCAGGAGGAGGAGGAGGAGGAGAAGGAGCAGGAGGAGGAGGAGCAGGAGGAGAGGAGGAGGAGGAGGATGCCTCTTGGGAGCCTCTGGGGTCACTCTTCGGGCCTCCTTGGGCCTCTTGGGGCGTCTTTGGGGTGTTCTCGGGGGCTTCTTCGGCCGTCTCAGAGCATTCCTGGCCCGTCTGACGCCGTTGGAAGCGGTCTTGGGGCCTCTGGGCCGACTGGGTGCCCACTTGGGGTGCTCCAAGGCCGTCTGGGAGGCCATCTTGGGCGTCTTGGAGGCCTCTTGGGTCGTCTTTGGGCCCTCCTGGGGCGGTCTTAGGGGGCCTGTTGGGCCATTCTGGGGCCATCCTGGAGGCCTCTTGGGCGATCTTAGGGCGATCTTTGGGGGCTCTTGGGCCGTCTCGGGCCGTCGGAAGGCCGAAAAGACCGAAATAAGGAGGTCCTCTCGGAGGCCTCTTGGGCCGTCTTGGAGACCTCTTGGGGGCCTCTTGGACCGTCTTGGGCAATCTTAGAGCCATTTTGGGTTGTCTTGGTGGGCTCCTGGCCTTTCTGACGCCGTCGGAAGCGGTCTTGGGGCCTCTCTGGGCCGACTTGGAACCCTCTTGGGGTGCTCCAGGGCCGTCTTGGAGGCCATCTTGGGCGTCTTGGAGGCCTCTTGGGCCGTCTTGGGGCCGTCTTGGGGGTCTCGTAGGCCGTTCCGAGGCCATCCTGGACGCCTTTCGGTTGATCTTTTGTGGCTCCAGGGCCGTCTCGGGCAGTCGGAAGGCCGAAAGGAAGCAAATGCCCAAACCCGGCAAAGCACAACAGAAAATGATGTTGGCCTCTTCGGACCTTCCTGGAGGCCCTCTTGGGCCATCTTGGAGACCTCTCGGGGGCCACTCGGGCCGTCTTGGGCCATCTTAGAGCCATCTTGGGCTGTCTTGGTGAGCTCCTGGCCCGTCTGACGCCGTCGGAAGCGGTCTTGGGGCCTCTCTGGGCCAATTGGGGGCCCTCTTGGGGTGCTCCAGGGCCGTCTTGGAGGCAATCTTGGGCGTCTTGGAGGCCTCTTGGGCCGTCTTTGGGCTCTCCTGGGGCGGTCTAAGGGGGCCTATTGGACCGTTCTGAGGCCATCCTGGAGGCCTCTTGGGCGATCTTGGGGCGATCTTTCGGGGCTCTTGGGCCGTCTCGGGCAGTCGGAAGGCCGAAAGAAGCAAATACCAATACCCTTCAAACACCGAAGGAACATCAATGATTTTGGCCTCTTCGTGCCTTCCTGGAGGTCCCCTCGGAGGCCTCTTGGGCCGTCTTGGAGACTTCTTGGGGGCCTCTTGGGCCGTCTTGGGCCATCTTGGAGCCATTTTGGGCTGTCTTGGTGAGCTCCTGGCCTTTCTGACGCTATCGGAAGCGGTCTTGGGGCCTCTCTGGGCCGACTTGGAACCCTTTTGGGGTGCTCCAGAGCCGTCTTGGAGGCCATCTTGGGCGTCTTGGAGGTCTTAAGGTCTTCTTGGGGCCGTCTTGGGGGTCTCTTAGGCCGTTCCGAGGCCATCCTGGACGCCTTTCGGTTGATCTTTCGGGGCTCTTGGGCCGTCTCGGGCAGTCGGAAGGCCGAAAGGAAGCAAATGCCCAAACCCGGCAAGGCACACCATAAACTTAATGATGTTGATCTCTTCGGACCTTCCTGGAGGCCCTCTTGGGCCATCTTGGAGACCTCTCGGGGGCCACTCGGGCCGTCTTGGGCCATCTTAGAGCCATCTTGGGCTGTCTTGGTGAGCTCCTGGCCCGTCTGACGCCGTCGGAAGCGGTCTTGGGGCCTCTCTGGGCCAACTGGGGGCCCTCTTGGGGTGCTCCAGGGCCGTCTTGGAGGCCATCTTGGGCGTCTTGGAGGCCTCTTGGGCCGTCTTTGGGCTCTCCTGGGGCGGTCTTAGGGGGCTGATTGGGCCGCTCTGGACTCTAAAGTGAGCTGGGCGTTGCATGTGAGTGGGAACGAGCGTGCATCCGCGGCTGCTTGGCTCAAAGCGGCCGGCCGCCCAGATCTGACTGCTATTTGCCATCGATACCAAAACTGCTTGAGTTGGCTCGCCCCCTACTACTGGGACTATCGCTACTGCGGTGCAACAGAGCGGGAGCTTGGCTTCGCCTAAGGCGAAGCTCTTGGTTGGGCCTCCCAACCCCTTTTCAAACTTGGTAGCGGAGCTGGCCTATGGTGGTCAGCTCTTGCCCTCTCCTCACCATCCACGGCACTATCTGGTGGATTACAGACGTGGTGGGACATCAGGGTGCAGCGGGTTTGCGCGGAGGAACGTGTATAACTACGCAGTGTAGTAAGGACACTTGAAGCGACACCTCTGCCTACGCGGAGGCCTCTTACTTCGTCCTAGATCCATGCGCTACTACACTCCTGAAGTCCACCCGCCTACTTCAATTTGATTTTTCTCCGAAGACATACTGCATGGAAACATGCGATCTGACATTGTGCCGCCTCCACCCCCGCGCAGGCTTACGACCACACATCGAAAACCCCAACCGACTACATCCGACGACGACCTGCGAGGCCTTTGGGATAGGCCTTTTGGATTGGTATTACTATCTTGGGCTCACATGGGTCGCTATCGGGCGCGCGGTAGGACATATGCGTGGTGGAGACGACACAAGAACGACCGACCCCCATTGGGACCCAGCCGGTCAAGTACCTTTCCGCGAGTTCGTCCGCGAGGTACATGCCTGGATCAACGTGACCACAGGCAACATGGCGCCCCCCAAACAAGCTGCAGCCCTGCAGCGAGGTTTGGGAAGCCTCGCAGGGACCATAGCCGTGAGAGTTCCCCAAGCAGTTATCATTTTTGGTGTTAACATAGGTGGCTGCCACACCGACGGCGTCACCTACATCATGTTCCTCGCATGCACGAAGTTCGAGAATCTAGAAGAGGAACCCCAACTCAACTCTGGTACAGCTCTCATCGACTTCCGAGTCCATGCGGGAGGACGGATCGACCAGACGTTGGCGCGCTTCGAGATAGCCCGCTATGAAGCGGAAGCGGCAGGCTTTAACATCACCAACTTCCAAATTTTAGCAGTTATTTTGTTCAAAGCCCTTGGAGTGGGGACATCGCGCGCACAGCAACTCCTGCAGCCACTAAACCACCGCATGCCGAGAGACCAGCGACAGTTTGACTCTCCACTTGAACGCGCGAGGTCATATGCGCACATTGCTGAGAGAACACCTGGCAATATTGGTGGTATTTTCAGTCACGGTCACCGAACCGAGACCTTCCACGTTGAGGCAAACGCAAGGCAACCTGCTATTAATGTCTGGAATGACGATCCACAACCAACTGAGACCACTACACTACTGGCTCAGAATAGTGGATCGGCCTCGTGGTCGCAAGACTCCTGCGCCTGGTTTCGGGGGCCGCCCGACACGGTATCCCCTGCGCCAGCCACAACCCGAATGGGCCCGACGGGGCAACCTGCCGAGTCCGACTTCGACCCCGGTACTGACACCGACGCGTCTTCGGACGACGAGGCCACAGCCCTTGACTACTTCGATATGCCCACGTACCTCGCGGAAGAGAAACAGGCGCAATGGTTTTTTGAGGTTGCCAGAAACATGAACGCAGGTGGAGGCGATTTATGAAGAAGCCAGTTCGCAAGGCACGGCGTATCGTCCGACGGGCGCTCAAGGGAAAAGGCAAGGGTCGAGGTAAGGGTAAAGGTAAGCGTCGGCGATTGCATGGCAGGGGCATGTTAGCATTCCTAGAATCCCTAACCGGGCCACAGCATGAAGAGATGTTCCTAGGTGCAGGCAGGAATCGTAGGCATGCATCAGGAAAAAGGTAAGGGACGTCGGGGAAGCCCGAAGGATGCCAACGGCAAAGTATGAAGTGCGACTTATGCCATAGCACGCAGCACTGTCACCGCGAATGCCCTCAGGGCGATGGGAGAGGCAGAGGTCCGTCTATACATCTGGCTCAAACTGACTCGGATATACAGTATGTTGACTGGGAGTCACTTTTAGCCGACCCTGCCAATAGCTCAGTTGCAGTTGTTAACTTCATGGCTGCCAGATATTCGAGTGCCAGTCTGTCCCTCGAGGCTCGAGGCTTGGGGATCAAGGCCTAAGGCTTGGGGCTCGAGGCCCGGGGCCATTTTGGCTCCAGGCCCATGGTGGCTGGGGCCCCTCAAGGCTGGGTTCTTAGAACGTGCTGTAAGTCACCCGATGCATTTTTTACACTCCGATACTTTCTACACTCCGATACTCCCTCCTGCACTCCGATGCCCGACTGATGTCTTCTGCTACGCAGGCTGCCTCCGACACGCGCGCGCGCCAGGTGCACCTGTCCAGCGCGCATTCAAGCGGCGCCGGATCCACGGCCCGTTGCAAGAAATTGACGGGTTCGACGAGTCAGAGACTATTACTGCTCTACAGCAGCGATCTCAAGCTCAACTGGCTGGAGCTGGGGGCAGCAGCAGCGGCGACAACATGATCACGGGGTGGTCGTTGACGATGAGTGCCTTCAGAGAAGTTCTCAAGGAGCAGCTCGACCCCATGCGCAAATCTATACACGCAATGAAGACACATGGAGCTTCACAGGCAGATCTCGATGCTAAGATTGCTCCCATTTCCAACGCCATCGACGACATTGCGACGCGGCTGGAGATTTTGGAACCGCGGGATGCTTCGCGAGCGCCTACTCCAGGACCTCCTGCGAGGACGGGGTCAGAAGCGAGCGCAGGCACGCGGAAAGCTGCAAGCACTGGAACATGAAATTCAACAACTCAGACGCCGAGGAGACCGCCGTGCTCCTGACGACCCGAACGACGAACGCTCTTGTACAGCAGCTTTTGGGGATTTGGATGGGCCCACTATGGTCAACGCGGCTTCTTCTTGGTCGCGGGATCAGCTATCGCACTGCGGTGGCCCTCTACCCCACGACATGCACATAGAAGGGGACGCCGCCAACGCACTGTTCGCGGAGTTCTCGGACGCCACAGATCGCGACACAGCAGTGGCACTTATCAAGAGCTCACGTCTTCAACATAATGATAGATATATCTGGGCTTCGCCCGACCGGCCGCCAGTGGAACGCGTGGCGCGGAACCGTTGTTTTGGATTCAAGTATGTGTTAAAGGGCGCCTTCAAGCTCCCCATACATCATCAAGATCACGGGCGCCTCCCCGTGCGAGGTCAGCGCGGGCGGAGAACGCGCCCTTCCGGCGTTGGTGGTCGGCAACTGCGCGAAGAAGGGATGGGCCGAAACATGGGCGAAGTGGAAAGAGCTCCACGAACGCGATGGCCAAAAGGAGCTGGAAGATGAGTGCTCGCATTGGTTAATTCCTCCATGGGCGGCATGAAGGGCCAGCCGAAAGGAAAGTCAAAAGGGCATTAGGAAATAAGGCATTTGTCAGGTATCGCCCAGCCTGGCACGAGAGACGACAGCGATGGGCCACATATTTTTCCGCGCGCTGTTCCTGGCATTGGGCGTTCCCTGGGCAAAGACACCGCCGCGCCCGTCTCTACGGAATCGCGCGCATTTTCTGCGGCGAGCTGGGGCGGAGATATCGGGCCGCAGCACCGCCCACAGACCTCGCGTTTATAGCCGTCCTCTTTTTCATATCCTCCGGCTCCTTGTGCACCTACTTCATCTCCCATCCGCGCGGATTCGTTGACGCGATCTCCCACGGCGGTCGTCGAGCCGACCTTCGACGACAACGTCTTGCCTGAGAGGTCGGATACGCAGCCCCAGGTGATGCAAACTTGCTGGGGCAGGCCCCGTCGTTCTTGCAAACCTTTGGCACCTCGGCGGAGTGCAACTTGGAGTGCAGAGGGTCTCAGGGGCAATTCAGCGATCAAATGTGTGGAGCTATTTCAAGCCATGCAGTCCAGAGACATCGATATTTCATGTATCCAAGAGACGCAACTCCACGGCACCGAGCACGCCATCAATGAGGGTTTCTTAGTTTGTCTATCTGGGGAGCTGGTGGAGAACAATCGATCAGTTGCAGGAGTTGGTTTCATTGTGGCCCCATGGGCCCGGAACGCGGTCGTTGCCTTCAAAGCACTCGGCCCTAGATTTGCTACGCTTCGAATCAAAATCGTGGGAGGCATGCTCACCCTCGTCTCCGCCCACGCTCCTCACAGCGGGCGCGGGCTGAGAGACAGACGGGACTTCTACGACGACCTCCAGAAAACGATCGAGCCGACCACGCCCCACAGCACGACAGCGGCGACGGGGGCGCACAACGCGAAGTTACTTCGCCGTGGAGCGGGCGAAGCAGGATATAGAGGGAAGCGCGTCTTCCAAGCAAAGCGCGGTAAACAGCCCATCAATAGCGTCGCCAACCGGCATATTTTATTATAGCGCTGTGTCGCGCATGGTTTGGCGATTGCAAACGCGTGCTTCGACGTCTCCGTAAAGGAGCGCATCGCGCGCAGGGGATTGGGCGCGTCGCCGATGGCCCTCGTTTCTCCAGAGGCTTCTCACAAATTGACTACATGTTATGTCACCACTCTGTTCCTCCATTGGTAAAGGACTGCAGGGCCATCCGGGGGGCCGCTTTGAACAGCCGCCACTCCTCGACGATTGCCGAGATATCTTTATGCTTCGCCCAGGGCGCTGGCACAGGGCACATTGCGAAGTTTGACGCGTCTGCTGCGTCGCGCCCGGCTGCAAAGAAAGCCTTTACAGACACATTCAAATAATGATGGGTTACTTCAGGAGGATCGGTCTCGATCGACGGCGCCGCCCAGAGATTGGAGGCGGCCTTCGGGGAAGCTCCAAAGCAGCTGCCGTCGCGCCCCGCCTTGGCCCGACGACGCCGGACATCTTCTGGGGCGTTGGAATTGATCGAACAGAGAAACCAGTATCGCCGAGCCGGGGATTCCACAGCTGAGAAGAACTACAACAAGATGGCACGCCGAGCTGCGCAGAAGGACCGCGCGAATTGGTGAGATTATACGGCGGTGGGTGGGGGATGGGATGCATTCGAGCAGTTGCGCAAACATGCTCCTCGCAAACACGCTGTTCGGAAAAGTGCAGTGGCGAGTGCAATTCACCGAATTGGCACCGACAAGCACACATATGCTTGGAAGCTCACCCCCAACCAATGCGAATACATTCTCGCTGGACGAGCTGAGGGCAGCAATCCGGAATATGAAGAACAAGAAAGCCGCTGGGCCCGACGACGCCCCACCAGAATTATGGAAGATCCTCGCAGACGATTCGGGAGCATGTGGGTCACTACTGCACGTATGTCAGACATGTTGGGGGACCAAGGCTCCACCCGCATCTTGGAAGCGAGCCAACGTCATTTTGTTGCTCAAGAAAGGCGACGCGTGTTCACCTAGCAACTACAGGCCGATCCCCCTCCTTGCCGTGGGATACAAGACGCTTGCGGCAATGATCCACCGGAGGCTTATCGACGGAGGCTGTGAAAGTAGAACGCGGGAGTCCCAGTTTGGCTTCCGGCCGAAACGCGGCACAGCGGACGCTTTGATGTTGGTGCGGCGGATGGTGGGCGCAGCGCACTTGAACAATAGTGGCGGGCTCATATTATTATTGTTGGACTGGGCCAAGGCTTTTGATCGTCTTAAACCAGAATGCATGCGCGCTGCGCTTGAGAGATTTGGGCCCCCTGGGCCACTTGTAAAAATGGCGCATGGGATCAACGCGGAGAGGTACTTTACGATCGTGGACCACTGTGGCAGATCATCCGAGAGAAAACAATCAGCTGGGATTGCCCAGGGATGCCCGCTGAGCCCCTACTTGTTTATCGCCGTTCGAACTGTTATGCTGCACGACGCGTTGGCCGGATTGGTTCTGCAAGAGGAGCCGGACTACGTCGTCTCCCGGGGCATCTTGCATGCAGACGACACCCTGTTGGCATCGCAGCACCCGAGCAATTTGCAGATTACGTTGGGGGCGATTGCGACAGGAGGGCAGAGGTACGGCTTAGAATTGAGATGGGACAAAACGATTCAGATAAACATATCTTCGCTCGGGGAAGTCAGGAGTCCCACAGGCGAACCCATCAAGACCGCGAGGGGCGCCATCTACTTGGGGGGCTCGGTATCTTGCGACGGCAAGGCTGGAAGCGAGCTGTCCCGAAGGTTAGGGGAAAGCACTGACATTTTCAGCACATTGCAGAGCGTTTGGTCGCGCGCCTCAATCGGGAAGCGCCGGCAACTAAAAATCTATGCCGCTTGCGTGGTCAGCGAGCTGATGTGCTCCTTGGACTCCTCGTGGCTACTAAAAGCAGACGAAAACAGATTAGATGCATTTCATTGCAGATGCGTGCGCAAGATTCTTGGTATTCCACATTCATGCGTATCCAGAGTAAGCAACGCGGAGGTTCTGAATAAGGCGCAGGAAAACCCTCTGTCTGGACTTCTGCTTGACAGACAACGGAAGCTCTACGGCAAAATAGCTGCAAGTGGGGACCACTCGCTGGTGAGGAAAATCGCATGTGAAAACGACGGTGCACTTCAAAATTGGGGAGTTCGTCGTCGGCGCGGTCGGCCCCGGCAGCAATGGGCATCTGAAGTGTACAAGATGACGCCGTAGCTGTGATCAGCCATCCTGTTTTCTTTGCCAGTTGTTCTACCCCTTCCTCCTCCTTCTCCTCCTCCTCCTCCTCATCCTCCTCCTCCCCCTCTGTCTCTCTCTCTTTCTCTTCCTCTTCCTCTTCCTCTTCTTCTTCCTCTTCCTCTTCCTCTTTTCTTGTTGGTCTCTCTCTCTCTCTCTCTCTCTCTCTCTCTCTCTCTTCTCTCCCTCTCTCTTTCTCTCTCTCCTCTCTCTCTCTCTCTCTCTCTCTCTCTCTCTCTCTCTCTCTCTCTCTCTCCTCTCTCTCTCTCTCTCTCTCCTCTCTTCTCTCTCTCTCTCTCTCTCTCTCTCTCCTCTCTCTCTCTCTCTTCTCTCTCTCTCTCTCTCTCTCTCTCTCTCTCTCTCTCTCTCTCTCTCTCTCTCTCTCTCTCTCTCTCTCTCTCTCTCTCTCTCTCTCTCTCTCTCTCTCTCTCTCTCTCTCTCTCTCTCTCTCTCTCTCTCTCTCTCTCTCTCTCTCTCTTTTTTTTTTTTTTTTTTTTTTTTTTTTTTTTTTTTTTTTTTTTTTTTTTTTTTTTTTTTTTTTTTTTTTTCTCTCTCTCTCTCTCTCTCTCTCTCTCTCTCTCTCTCTCTCTCTCTCTCTCTCTCTCTCTCTCTCTCTCTCTCTCTCTCTCGTCGCTGCAAGTTTCGACGCACTTATGCTTTCATTATCTCACTCGGTTGCCTATGGCGCAACTTCGAGTTTGCCGACGCGTCCTTCAGGATGCACGGCCTTTACACGCGTGCTATGTCCCTCGAGAATTGCGCCGACGAGCTGTTCGAGGAGGTATCCACTGGCGACAATGATATTGATCTGGAAGATTGGCTGGGCATGCCCATCGCGGGGCAACCTGCTGATATTGAATTGTTCCGCCCGCCGAAGGAGATGGCGAAATGGCGGGGGCGCCCGTGGATTCAGGAGCCACAATTCCTGCAACAGAGGAAGAAATACAGTTGATGCTTTGTCCTCGGGCAATTGACAATCCGACGGACATGGGATCGAGCGATGGCGATCCATTACGGGGAAACCCGCGATCTGTCAGCGGTTTGCCTGAGCGCATTCAGTATGGGCTCGGCCGCAATGAAGGATTTCAATGCGCATTTGCAGCTCCAGGCCGCCCCATGAGCTGCCAGGGGCGATCGGCAGGCCGCCAGTCCTGGAGACGCAAGTATCGCGCCGACGACGACGACGAAGAATGGGAAGATGACGCTTGTCTGGCGCGTCGCGGTCGGGCCCGCAGTCGCTCGCCCCACCGCGCGCGCGCGCTCCAGCGGCGCCCGCTCCAGCGGCCTTCAGCGCCCTCGTCCTCCTGATGCGGGGGGGGGGCCATGGGCCCCTCCATGGCAGGACAATAGGCCCGGCACTCCCCCGAGGAGGGGGCGTCTGCGGGGGCGCCCGCCTCGCGGGGGGCAACCTCATGAAGAATATCCAGAAGACGAAATACGGCGCCTTGTTGGCTACTCGGATGCTGGATTGGCTCGTCAGCACATAGATCCAGATACGATGCAATACTGGTTGGACCAGGGTTGGACTGGGCACCAGATTCGTCACTGGCATTATCTTCGCAAGGTTGATCGAGATGAAAAAGGCAAGATCATTCGCTCAAAAAGGGCAGGGGCTGTCAAAACACAAGAAAAACTCCATGCATCGCGACCTCGAGAGGGCCATCATCGAGGGGCGGAAACTTTACAGAGGCGTTGCTTGCACATGCCCCGAATATGCCGACCACAGGCTCGGCAGCCCCATGAGACGCCCATCAAGAAGCCCTAACTGTCGCAAGACGCCGTGGATTTGGTCTCGCGGCGATGGTCGGGATTACTGCACCGATCCGAATGCAACGCCATGGAAGGAGCAGTCGACGGAGAACGACTACGACCAGGCTACAGCCGAAGACATACCCCAATCTTTGAAGATATGGAAACACCTTTCACCCCTTCATTATTGAACGGCATTCAATCGCGATTGGAATGCGGGGAAACTTGTTTCGCCTAAACCAGAGGAAGACGACCAACAAGGAGCTGACGAAGCGGAAGATATGGCTGATGCGGTGGACCCCACGGCAGCAGCCCTTGCAGGGTACGTCTCGGACTACTCCGACGCCCTCTCCACCGGCGCGGACGTCGCGTGCGATGCGGACACCCCTATTGATCCTAGGTACGTCGTTACTGAAGAAGTGGATCTTTCTCCGGAAAGATGGGCTGTCTACCGCGCTGGATCTGCAGGTTGGGAAAAGACCAGAATGAAACGGAGGCTGAGTTCTATCAAATATCACCTGTCCGCGACGGGAAAGGCCGCTATCGGTAACATGGCATTCAGAAAGCCTGATGGTGTAGACCTTAACCCTGACAGAGGGCCCGTGCGATATGGGCCATGGATACCTGCAGTGGCAACGGCTAAAGCACATCCACCCAAGCCGAAGACAAATCCGCCCATTCTGATATTTCTCCATCTTCGGATTCGTCGAGTCAATCTAAGTCACTCGGGCCTGATCAGCTCAGACCACCGCCCAAACAGAAGGAGAGGAAAAGCCCAGATTATCCCAATTCTGGAGATAGCAAGCAACAACGACCTGCGGGGCAACCTGCTGATCGACGTCGATCCAGAGGGCCAGCAGTGGCCGCCGCGGCAGCTCCATTTCAAGGCACCAGCACTCCTACTCCGAAGGGCCCTATGCCACGTCGCGGCCCTACACCTGGCCGGACACGCAGGACTGGCTGGGCGCCGACACTGGAGGGATCATCAAGGGATGCTTCTTCAACACGGCGTGGTACCGATGAGAAACTATTGGGGGCCACATCAAAGGTATCAGGGGCAGCTCCCAAAGACAAGGCGCACGAGTACTACAACATCAATGAAAAGAAACGCCAGAACTTCGACATCAGTACCCCGCCAAGGACTCCGGGCGCCCAGAGGATCGGCAGGCGCTGCCTCGTCATCGGCGGGCGCTCGTGCACCCGCAGCATCGGCAGCAGCGCAGAGTTCTGCGGGGCAACCTGCTCTTACCTTGGAAATGCCCGTTGAAGGCCGACAGTTTTGGGGCTGTGTACGTGCTGCCAGGCGTATGAAGATCAACCCAGCATATCACCCCAATTATGATGACGGGTCTGATCGATACATTGCGGTGGAATGCGATCTTCAGGACACCGCCGTCATTGCCGAGAAGGGCGCTCACGCGCGCCAGGTTGCACGCAATATCTTGCGAAGACGCCCGGCGCTCGCGTATCTGTCCGAGAAGACCGACTTGTTGGGGATCTTTAAAGCAGACAGAGCTGTTGGTCCAAATTTGACCCATGAGGAGCAGCGCTGCTGCTCAGCATGGCTTACGACTGCTACTCGTCGCAAACCATGTCACAACAACCGTCTCTCTGATGGGTTTCTGCGAGCATTACCGTCTTTCGACGAATTCGATGGACGGGTGGCGCTCTCAGAGCTGCTCAACCAGTGGCCACCTGAGGGATGTGATCATTACCACCACAAACACCTGGAGACTGTCCGCGGGTATCTCAGAAACCGCCATTGGGCATGCCAAGCATTGACTGTGCTGAACTTGATTGGCATGGTCGACATCACTGGGATGCAGAAAAACAGGCCCCACATCAAGAAGTGTGAGTTTGCTACTGAGATGTACGAGACATATTTCATACGCCCAAGTAATGGACACAGCAGTCCTGGGATACAACGCCCTGAATCACTGTATATGAGGATGGCAGATTTGACTAATCCAGTTGCACCTTGTCATGTACCCAGTGGGAAAACTTCCCGAATATACTTCGAATAGGGCTGTCTTGCCGTGCCGACGACACCATCAAGAGAAAACGCAGACAGTTTGTTCACGCTTGCCCATATTTACCAGGTGGCAACATAATCCAGTCCGGCGTGCGCGTCGACTCCGAAGTACTGATTATGGTTAATATGAAGAACTTGCTTCGTGATAGTATGGCTATTTGGCGCTCAGCAAATGATATTGCAATGTCGGCAGGCCGGAACGGCATAATTCCTCCGACTCACATCGCCCAGCTTATAGTTATTCTGCCCGGCGATAATTGCAGGTACAAGCGCGTGGGACATGTATGGATCAATCCCTTGTACCTGTGGGACAACGATCAGAACTATCCGAACAGTGATCTTTCTATCGACGACATGTGCGAATTTTAAAATGATGCATCATCGTTGAAAGATTGGCTTATTCCAAAGACCCCTACAATTTGAAGTGTCCCGAACCGACGCCCATCCAGTAGGTCGAATTCTCTACAGTATTTATGTTGCAAGACGTGCATCAAGCGCGGACACCTGCAGGGGGATCTGACGGATCATGGATTCAGGCCCAAAGTGCGGACGTGACTGGTACGACATCGAGTGGAATTACTCCCGCCGACACGCTGTACGCCAACGATCCGTGGCGTGCCCAGACGCAGCAGCTGCCAGTACCTGCAGGGCAACCTGCGTCGTTTGCACCTATGAGCGGGGCCGCAACTCCATCTGGGACTCCAGAGACTGCTGGGAGCACCAATAGCCTACTGGCAAGACTCCAAAGCATTCGGATGGACCGCCAGCTCTACCAGGCTTTGCAGGCGACATCGCCGTTCGCATCGCCGCGTCCACATGCGGGGCAACCTGCTTTTCCTGACCACCACGCAGCACAGGACCGAGAGCATGGTTGGTCAGCAAGAGTGGATGTACCGGCGCGTGCGCGAAGCGTCACAGAGCACGCGTAGAGATGGCATCGACCTTCCTAACGCTAGCTGGACGCCGCCTTGGGAGTATGTCCCGGACCCAAATCCATCACCGGACAACCCCAACAGATACGGATACGTGCCAACATGCCAGCATTTTTCAGTCATCCGACATACGATCCGACAGCTGCAGAGCGCCCTACAGCACCACCGATGGACTTCCCATTGTATCCCGACTACCATGCTCAGGTGATTGGTAACCCTCGTGTGGGAATGCAGCTGGAGAGCCCGTATGCACGGGCGACAGCCGACGACTTCGACCAGTCTCAGTTGACACGCGGCTCCTGCTACACGTCAGGTGTGCCGGGCCAGATTCCTCATTCTGGATATTTGGCTACCCTTATGGACTCAGATGTGACGCAGCAGGCCCCTGGCCTGGTAGTGCCATCATCCATGGGAGAGTTGCGCCCAGAGATTCTGGCCACTCACGAGGCGCAGCAGGCCAATCTCTCAATGCAGTTTGCCCCTGCGTCGCAACCATGAGCGTCATGCAAACAGGATGCTGGGCCGCGCGGGGCAACCTGCTACTCCAACCATAGCAAATACACCTGCATTTAACCCAGCAGCACTTGCAGCCATGCAGCCACCGTCGGTCCCACCGATTCAGTATGAGGTTGGTGAAACTACTCTGGAGCGCCAGACGCGTATCAGGCCATCGGCAACACCGCCAGTCATCAGCGACGGTGACTTTAACAAGTGTGCCATATTCCTGGACCACCTCATGCATCACGACAAGGTCTGGAGGCTTCAGTGTGGTCACATATTCCGTGCGCAGTGCTGGGACCGAATTGCACGCGCTCGTGTGGACAGACAGCTGGCTGGCACTATGGAAGGTACTGCAACTGAGGCACCCAGCGCTATTTGCAGGGGCGTTGGTCTAATCATAGCTGACTTTCGCTATGCCCTCTCTGGAGGTCAGGATGCAGCAAATCGTCATGGGGAGATACTCCGAGGTGCTAACGAACTCAGGGACCTCCGCGAAGAGCTCAACCGCGTCACGGCGATGATGACGAATAACACGGCAGTCCCTACAATAACACCAGCGGGGCAACCCGCTTCATCAGCCAACGCGGAGCAGGCGACGGAAGCCACCATGCCTGCTCTGGATACGCCTATGCCATTGCTAGCGGAAGCAGCCAACATTGCAGGGACACCTGCTGCGATTGCACCTGCCGCGTTGCCGGCCAACGACATGTGGCTGAGGCGTGTGGGGGGAGCCACCGACAGGAGCGCGCAGTGGCTTCAATCTCCACATACCCACATGCCACACGGGCGAGACACCCGCCCGCGCAGCCGGCGCAGGACGGAGAGCCCGGCGAGCGCGCGCAGTGGCATCAGTGCGATCTCCGAGCGCGACGTGCTACGCACTGTGCGACTCGACTGGTGAACACAGATGGTCAGATGGGCATGCGTGCCGACGAGGACACGTTCATGAAGATGCCGCTCACATCTGCATCGCGCCCGTGCGTGTATGACGAGTATCCTACGGCCTGGATTTTCGAAAAGAACCCCATCGCGGAAGAGGGGGCCCGCGGATGCATGAACGCCTTCACGTCTCTGTCAAGGAACGATTGGGTGTTGGAGCAGAGGCGCCACAAGGGGATGCATGGTACGACGCTGTCTGAGGTGCCGGGAATATTCGGAGAACGCCATGAATTGGCCTTGGCCGCAAACAGCGGGACCATGGTGGATGGAATGCTGACAATCCTTCTGGGCATCGGCAGCAACATTAACATCATTGGTTTACGCAGCGGCGCAGACATTTGAACAGGTATCCCGTTCCCATGGACACGCCATCAAGAAGCTGAACCTGACGAAGAGGCTCTACGTGTCGGGAGTGGGACATGGTGCCGCGGTGTGCGACAAGTCGCTGCACTGCAAAATTGCGCACAAGGAAAAGGAAGACCCGGCGGGGGCACCTGCTGTGCCGAGACTTGGTACCTACTCAGCAAACGTGGCTGGTGGTTCAGGGGAAAATATCCTTGCTATTCTGGGTCTGAGGAGTATGTCTAACATGAGGACGATCCTAATCCTGGAGCAGGGGCACGAGAAGATGACCATCCCTGGCTCTGATATGTACAAACTTCTATATGGAAAGGGTGCCAGAGTACTCGATTAGATGAAAACGCCTGCTGGGCATCTGGCGCTCAAGGTCGACGAGTACGGGGCCGCAACTGAGGACAAAAGGTCGATGTCGTTTACCATTACAGCCTATCCTCAATGCGAGGAAGCTCCGCTGCTTGTCAAAGAGACAGCTGACACAGAGCCAGCCGCGGGGACGCCCGGTATGAGCGATGCCCATGCAGATATGATGTCACAGGATACCAAGGGTACCAGCTTCTCCATCAACGAGGAGACGTTCGCTTTTACGATCCAGTCTTTGGTGGATAACACTTTGAAGACCTGGCATCGCAGGAACGCGTCCTTCGGGGCTGCCCCCGCCTCGGCCGACCAGGACTTCGCCTTGCGCAACTTGCAGGCGAAGGTCTATCAGGCCATGTACGAGGAGTGCAATAAGTGGACGCCGCCCGACGCGAAGGCAAGGACACCTGCGGAAGGGGACGATGCCGCTGAGAAGTTCGATACTTTTACTTCGAGCAGCGGCCCTGCAGCGCAGCATGGCACGGGCATTTGGACGCCCCCATCGCCTGAAAATGAGTGACGGGGGCAGGCGCGTGCCACGGCCACCCGCGCTTGCTCCGACAGGCCGAACACTCAGGTTCTGTCATCAAGTGCGGAGAAACCTGCATTCTTTTCTCAGGCGCCAGCTGTGCGCGCCAGGGACAGTGGCAAGCCCGGCTGCGCGGCTGCCGCGGGCAGCAGTGGACCCGGCTGCGTGGCCGCTGCAGAAAAAAGAACGCTCATCGCATCATTATCATTCTCGCGCACTTGTCATTGAGGACATGCGGACAGCTTGCGCTGAACTCTGAGCTCGTGGTTACATGTGTGACCGCATTACACATACAGAGGGTATGACTTCTACTGGTACACAATATTTGGGTGCACTACTCTCGGGGCATTCCCAACTGGCGTGGGTGGCAACGCCCGCTGATTGGCACGTTAGGCTGCCTGGAAAGCGGGCAGGGCCACATTATCAACGCATCCAGAATTTGATGACTAAGGCTCGGGCTCTACGTATGTCTATTGCACTTCTGGAACCGCCAGGTTATTTCTGGAAGCAGGGTCCCATTCGAGACGCCATTGAAGATCCCGACTTGCAGGTCATGCGTACGCGATGCTGCCATTTCGGTTTGAAATACGACCGTTGTAGTGAGTTGCCGAGTGGATCATATGTGCAAGTGGCAACTACCTGCACGCGCACCCCGACCAACTTGTGGAGATGTACGTGTCAAGCTGCAGGGGAACCTGCTCAACTTACTGGGCATGACGTGGACTGGTATGGCCAAGGGTCTCAGAAGGCAGAATGGCGCAACAAAACATTGGCTATCATGACCGCGAGATGGATTGATCATGTGGATTTACACAAAAGAAAGAGAAACCACACGAGTGCTGTATACCTTAGCATCCGCAGACGAGTGGATCAAGGAGCTCGAACTTACGTTCAGTCTCCGAAGAATGGCCCTAAATTGGACCATGTCGTAAGACGAGTAACGATGAACCTGGACAACGATCTGATCATACAAGACATCAAGATCCAGGACCAGCCGATCGGGTACAATTACAATGCACCGTTACCGACTGGTGTAACCAACATTAGTGCTCGGTTTTATGGGGAGCAGCCAGAGCCTGCTCTCATCGGACAGGAGGACCCACGTCCACGCCCAAGGCGAGTTGCGTTCGTCGATGACGATCGTCTCCCTCCCCCTTCGATGGAGCGTGGCCGCGTGCTCCCTCTGTTCCCGAATTTTTCTGACGCTAAGTTCATCTGATATTGAACAATAGACAGCACTACCGACCGATGCCCGGATCAAACAAAAAGAAAAACAGAAAGCCGACAGAGAAGCGGGCATCAAGCCACGCAGGATACCCAAGATAGCCGAAGAAGGCAACGACGACTGCGGAGATGACCTTAAAGGTCTCGGATGTAGTGCGCACTACACCGACGCTGCCCTTGACTCCGACACGGAATGTGATGATGAAGAAGAAATTTCCATCACTTTATTTGCGGGACTACCTGTTGAATTTTACGCGGATGTACTCTCCAGAATCCCAACTTTATGCTATGGACGACACAACAAGGCTGACATGTTGGATTTGTGTGGAGGAAGTGGAGGTATATCGCAGCTAGCATTCAGCCGGGTATTGTCTTCCGGGGGAAAGTTAGACAAACGCTCCTATGTTGACCTTGGGGACAAGGATGTCCAGGATGCAGCGATGCACTACTTAGACGTTTGTTTCGTCAGTGCTGTCATGCTACAACCCGACTGCATAACGACTGGACCACCTTCATATTTCATTTCACAGGTCAACCATGATACCTGGCATGAACACCATAAATAATATCTTCCGAATATCAATTTTTGTGGTAAGGAGTGGGTACTTGGGTGGATCAGATACCACCACGGACTGCATCGGCCAAATACAAGGGCACTTGCATGGTGAATGTGGATCAATGCACTACTGGCTTACGTGATTCCCACGGGGTATTGATACGAAAACCGACCGAGATCATGGCTAACCACCGCCTTCTACTTACCCTTTCTGAACGAAGACGATGTGCTGGTCATCATCAACATGCGTCGGTATGTCACAGAGAACTGTCCATGGCTGCACAGTATACTCCAAGAATGCAGTCTCTTTTTGTCGACGCAGTTCAGATCGCACACGATCCTTTCCAGGTAAGCCGCGGTCCCTTCCATGGTCACCCTTATTCTTCCACCGTGCTAGTCACCAACGTGAGGGATATGATTTGGATGATCCAACTCTCCCTCGGCAGCCCGACGGCTCGATCGCGAGACCGCCCTCGGGAGGGCCAGAATGTCTTGCGCGCGCGTATAATGTTAACATGCACTCTCCCTCACATGACAGAAATCCCAAGCATTGCAGGTGGCATGATAAGGAAGACTACGAGTGGGAATGTCCGAGCTGCAAGAATAATTACAGCCAGAACAAGCCTGGACATCTACGGACACCTGGCAAATTCAAGTTTGCCAAACCTTGGAAGCTGCCTGACAATCATGGACAGGTGCCACCGGCGCCTGCCGAACCAGCAGCAGGACAGGCACCGCCGGCTCATGCCGAACCAGCAGCGCCACCACCCGAGGCGCAAGCCGCGCCACCACTCGCGCGGCTACGGGCACCGAGACCCGGCTCTAGAGCCGGACCCACGGCGGGCGCCAGCAGCCACGACTTTACAGTAGGCAAACATGCTACCGAACCTGCTGCAGGGCAACCTGCCCCGAGTGGAGCTGGGAGTTCGGATAACCACCTGACTGCCACAGGTCAGAGTCAGACGCGGCCGACAGCAAGGATGATACGCACCTCCTCCGCCACCCGCGGGTAACCCTGCTGCACGACCGCGACTTCCAGACTGGTCAAGGTTCGACGTACAAATCAGTTTACAACATTTACGAAGCCTTGACCCAAGCGTGGTAACACGCGAGCTGCGGAAGCTACACTTGCGTTGGTTCCATGCGAAAGAGCCTAAGATGAGACTCATCTTAACCAAGATAGGTCTGGACAACGTCAGGCTCAACCTGGTCAAAGGTGTCCGCGACACATGTCGGGAGTGCAGGGCTTGGGACAAGCCTGGGCATAAGGGTATGCCATCTACTGCGCTGCCTGGCAAATTCAACGACGAAGTTGAATGTGACCTGATGTTCTACAAACAAGAACATAATATATTCCATATCATCGGTCGCTACATTCGATATGCTACTGGAATGGAGATACCAGACAAGACGATGACCAGTATCCTGGATGCATACCATCAGTGCTGGATGCGGTTTGGACCTGCAAAGGTACTCTGCTCCGATGGAGAGGGTGCCCTCAACAACGACACTGCGAAAACAGTCCTTAAGGCAAAGGGCGCTGAACCAAGGATACATGCGCGTGGACAACACGCTACGACGATCGAAGCCAGAAATGGCAGATTGCGCCATCTACTTCATGTCATGGAAGCTGAACTCAACAGGTTCGACATATCTCCTGTGTTCACACGACTACTGCATGAGGCCTTGTTTGCCGCCAACGCCTTCACTTTCTACAGCGAGGTGTCTCCATGCAGCGCTCTGTTTGGACGGCAACTGGCAATGCTCCCTGACTTACCTGTCCTGGATCACGAACAGCCGACGGAAACGTCGGATCATTTCCGTGAACAGATGATACGCAAGGTATGCATTGAAGCTATCACACAGGCCACTGCAGTAGCCAAGACCAATCGTGCATTACGCACTAAGAGAACCGTTACCGGTCAGCATTACTACGATGAAGGAAATTTAGTTGATTACCATCGCCCCACAACCACGAAGGACGACTGCGGGGGCTGGAACGGCCCATTCCCAGTCGTAAGACACGATCCCGAAATGCGTCAAGTCATCATTCGAGCGGGAAGCCGCGACGTTCGGGTACAATACGGCGATGCACGACATTCACTCTAGATAGAAGCTTTAATAGCCAGAGAAATAGGCTCCGACAGCACTGCGCTACGGACAGTGTTGACGTTCATGGCCAGTTTACCTGCGGGGAGATCTGCTATGACATTTGGCTATGTACCAACCAAGAAGGGGATGCTTCAGATGACAAGTGCAAGCTGAGTATCTCCCAAGGTAGATCTAGCTTTACAATACCTTATCATAAACTTCTTCCGCATCGAGAACGTAGCTTCGGTCAGGTTAGCCAAGAGTATTCATAAGCTACCTCCGGCTGCTTACGCTGACTGCTGCACATTGGTCCACTATGACGACGGTGTGAATCCAGGAACTACTACTATGCAGCAGAGGGCACCGCTCTTAACATTTACGATATCACTGGCTCAGCACATTCTAGAATCATCCAGTGCCTGAAGCCCACCAAACCTCAAGCAGGCTTTGACCAGCATATGACAGAGTTTGAGGAATTTGCGGATGCACCGACACCGGATGGAACTGCAAGAGAAGCCTCAGAAGCCGAACCACCACAGGAGGATGGACGGCCTCCCACGATCTACGAGGAATCGGAGGCTGACCTCGAGGCGCACGTTATGGAAGTGTGGTATGCAGAACTACAATATGAAAAGGAACTATTGGAGGCAACTCCACTAGAGGATCTTTCCACGATGCCCACGCAGATGATTCCAGACAGTAGTGTGCTGTTCACTGTATCTGAAGAACAACGGGGGCACCTGCCTAAGTGGGGACACCCACACGACTCCGACATCGAGGAGACGTATCATGTCCCACTGTTCTCAATGGTCGAAGATTGCAATTACGGACTGGACCCAGACGAAAATGGACAATCTGTAGAACGCTGCTTTACGGCAGAAATGCCAAAGGTAGTCCTGTCCGAACAACAGCACATGATATTAGATGCCGACCGTGTGACCACCGTGCGAGTACATGTGACCGCCGCTGCAAAGCGAGCTGTGGTCGTCAAGGAAGACGACCTCCTCGCGATGGCTGACATCCAGGCGAATCCCGCAAAAGTATCGACAGCCTTCTACGCCGAACTCAAGACATGGTTGGAGAACAAGCGTTTCAAAATGCAAGACATATCTAAGCCGTCAAACATCATGGCTTCGAGGTATGTGCACACATGGAAGTTTGTGAAGAACGAGAAGGGCGCGACATGGAACGTGCCATCATATTACGCCTGATGCTTCGAGGCTTCATGGACCTGGAAGCCTTTGACGTGGAAACCTTTTCGGGAACAGCGCGGCGGTCAAGCCAGAGACTACTCGCGAGCACGGCCGCGTGCAAGAAGCAATGGATCATGGCCTCCCTCGACATCAACATGGCCTTCCTGGAGCGGTTGACCCGCAGGGAACTTGCTGAGCAACTGGTGACAAGGAACGTGTGGTGTGTTTTACTTTGCCGCCCGGATCGGCCACGGCGCTTCGAATCCTCCCAGGATTTGAACACTACGACGAGTCAAAGCACTGCTTGCAGTGAGATAAACCAGGCACTGGCACCAAAGACGCACCCCGAGCTTTCTCACTAAAGCTCAGAATGACCGCGAGAGGTTTTGGTCTCCGACCCACGTCCTACGACGAGGAGTTCGAGACGAGCAGTAACCTGCTTACGGCCAAACATGTCGATGATATCAATATGGCCGGTACTGAGGACACGCACCAATTCTGCTGTGAGATGCACCAGGGATGAGGGCGGAAATGTTACTTTGGACCAAGACGAATACATCAAGCAGCTCCGTCCTATACAACACCCTGAACTTACCCGCGCCGACGCTGACACTCAGGCATCCAAGATGGTTGCAGACGTGTTCGTCAGCCTTAGAGACGCGCTGGCGCGTGCATTAATCACCCAGGTGTGGTTGATGGTGCATGTTGTTTCTCTACGACTTGTCCAAGAACCGACCGCTATACAAGTGCGACGACTGAGCGCGATCACCAGGACACTGCAGGCTTGCCTTAAGAAAATGGCCTACCAGGCGATGAACCCCTACGGGCGAGGTCGACCTGCAGAGCGACTCAGGTTACCGACGCCTGAGTGGAGACGCCGATGACGAAGTCAAAGGCTATGGTATTCGCGGGGCAAACCTGTTACGGCGTGGAAACACGCCATTTGGTAAGCCCGTCGTCCACTTGATCGATGCGTACTGCAAGTCTCACCGCTTGCAGGTCCGCTCGAGCTATTCAGCAGAGACAGTAGCAGCTGCCCACAACTTGGAGGACTGTTATCCTACGATCGTGACTCTGCGCGAGCTCCACGCAGGGCCGCTAACTCCCACTCAGTTGAAAGACAGACTTGAGTTGGGTGGCCTGAGCATCAAGGTCACTTTGACCATAGATGCCGAGTTTGTTTTAAGTCCTTGTCAAGCAAAGACTTGCAGAAGCCGACCGAGAGTACCCTTTTAGGACACATCAGCTGGATACGACAGATGATGGAGCGAGGGATCGTGCACAGTGTTCAGTTGTGCGACACCCGCGGTATGACTGCGGACGGTCACACCAAGGGGAGCATTGACAGAGATATGCTCCTACAGGTCACAGGAGGTACACAATCCTTCAAACATGACTTAAACAGTCATACTCCCTATCGGGCTGGCCCGATATCTCGTTCTGTGGCCGCCTGAGGAGTACTTGTAGGCACGGAGTAGTACAGGCAAGGCAACTTGCGTGCGGGTCCACCTTCCTTACGGCCCCGCGTTTTTGCTGCCCTTTTTGTAAATAGTCGCTGCTATATCTGCTGTATAGAAGCGGCGGATTCGCGCCTCGTCTCCCTCCCCCCCGACTCTAAAGTGAGCTGGGCGTTGCATGTGAGTGGGAACGAGCGTGCATCCGCGGCTGCTTGGCTCAAAGCGGCCGGCCGCCCAAATCTGACTACACTTCAGCGCGAGGTGTATTATTTGCCATCGATACCAAAACTGCTTGAGATGGCTCGCCCCCTACTACTGGGACTATCGTTACTGTGGTACAGCAGAGCGGGAGCTTGGCTTCGCCTCAGGCGAAGCTGTTGGTTGGGCCTCCCAACCCCTTTCAAACTTCTGGGGCCATCTTGGAGGCCTCTTGGGCGGTCTTGGGGCGATCTTTGGAGGTTATTGGGCCGTCTCGGGCCGTCGGGAGGCCAAAAAGAAGCAAATGCCAACACCTTTCAAACACCGAAGGAAAATCAATGATTTTGGCCTCGTCGGGTCTTCCTGGAGGTCCTCTCGGAGGCCTCTTGGGCCGTCCTGCCTCTTGTACCCTCTTGGACCGTCTTGGAAGCTTCTTGGGCGGACGTGGAGGCATCTTCGACCCTCCTGGGCCGTTTTGGAGGTCATCTTAAGCCATGATGGGCGTCTTTGAGGCCATCTTGAACCATCTTGGAGCGGGAAAGGCATTGACCTGGGGATTTGTTCCGGCCGTTGAGGTCCCTTGCGGGCCCTTCCGGGTGACTGGCGGGATGGGCCAGAGCCCCAGGGGAGAGTTCTTTTGGAAAAAGAGCCAAAACCAAAACTGAAAGGATCCAGCAGGCCAGGCACCCTCGTGATACATCAACAGGGGGCGGCGGATCGTGATGGCCTTCGGCCCATCCTGCCACAGTGCCTGGGTTGTAGGTCAGAGGTCTCTTGGATGTTCGTTGGGATGTCGTGGGAGGTCTATCGGGGGCCTCTTTGGGGGGGCAGCTTTGAGGCCTCTTGGAGGCTGGTTGGGGGCCTCTTGGGGCCTCTTGGGGGCCTCTTCGGGCCTCCGGGGCCTCTTGGAGCGGAAAGCTTGAATTCTGGGTTCGTGTTCCCCCTCTTGGGGCCGTTTTCGGGCCTTTTTTGGACGTCTTGGCGCCTTTTGGGCCTTCTTCGGGGCCTCCTTTGGCTGTCTTGTGGCCCTCTTGGGGGCCTCTTGGGCCATCTTGTGGAGGTCTTGGGGGCGTCTTGGGCCGTCGTGAAGCGTCGGAACGAGGAAAAGTCGGAAGCATTAAAACCATATCAAACTAGTCAACGATGTTGGCCTCCTGGGGCCCTCTTGGGAGTGTTTTTGGAGCTCTTTGGGGGCGTCTTGGCGGCCTCTTGAGCTGTCTGAGTGCCATCTTGGGCGTCTTGGAGCGGTCGTTCGGCGATTCGGGGCCCTCTTGGACCGTCTTGGGGTCTTCTCGGGACTCTCTTAGCCCGTCTTGGGGCCCTCTTGGATCAGAAAAAGTGAGATGGGAAGCCGCGGGGGAGCCCCGGGTAACCGCGCCAAGCCCAAAGAGGTTTACGAATTTGGGATCCGGGCCCTGATAAGACTCCTCAGGAGTGAGTGCTGAGGCTTATGGGGTTAGGCAAAGGACCTGGGGACACGCCCACTCCGTGCCCGAGGGCACGGTTGCAGACATGTATGTATGTAATCGTCTTGGACCATCATACGGACCTCTCGGGCGTCTCTTGGGGCGTATTCGAGAGAGGAAGCGAAGCCTAAAGGCCGCCCCCCTCAAACTCGGCGATTTCGGGCCCAGAGGGAGGGGGCTTCAGGGGGGAGTTAAGATCACGCGCCTGGTGACCCCAAAGAGGTGGGCGGACTTCTCTGCATGCCGCAAATTACTTGGATTACTCTTGGGCTCTCTTCGGCGCTGCCCGTAATCTGTTCTTCTCTGCAGCTCGAGCGGTTGAATTATAGTCTTGACGACCTCGATTCATTGGAGCTCGAAGAGGAAGAGGTTTCCGACATAGAGCTCGGTCGGTATGAACTGGAAAGTTACTTAACTTATAACCTTGACGAGGAACGTGTGAGTATGAAGGGAATTGGAATCGACGTGCCTTACCTTGGGTGGCTTTGGAAATTCTACAAGGTTGATGGTTGCCAAACACATCTACCAGCCACTTGGGACGAATCAAATTTAGTTTGCGAGTTCATTAGTGTGCGCTTGGGCTTCCTAAGTGACTTACAAGGTTGTGGGTTGGCTGGCTTCAAATATGGAGATATGCGGAACCACGCTGCCAAAGCAACGACGACGATGGAGGTGACGGCTGCCGGCGAACACACGTTCAGTATGCAAATCAAAGATGGGGGTAAACTTCTGGTCGACGGCGTGGAGCTGATCAACATGGATGGTCTGTATTATGGACAGCTGGATTGCAGGGCCTGCCGGAATGGACAAGACGTTCGCTGCGCAGAGGCGAATATATATTTAGGCGTTGGGAACCACAGCCTCGAGTGGCAGACTTTTGCGATGTTTGGGCGGCGCCGTCGTGCGTACATGACCCTCACGCTGGAAGGACCCGAGACGGCATTCCGCAGGCGAGTGACCCGCGGCCTATCAAACCAGCTCTTCAATGGAAACTCATATGACGGCCAGGACCCAAGCTCTTTGCACGAGTTCAAGAAAAGTCTCCCATACAGGCTATACCACGGTGCCGTCGACGATACCTCTTGCCTGAGGTTATGCAATCAGATTCATGGATGCGGAGCAGGCTGGAGCCTTGAGAACTGCGCTGGTCGCGGCCCCTACGCCGACTTCAACCCTATTACAAAGGGCGGGGACGGGTCAGGCGGCTGGACAGTAGTTCAGGCTGACATATGTACCGACGACGACCCTGGCTGTGACGCTGTCGACTTACCGACCACTCTGACGACTGGTAGTATTTTGTTCACCACCACCACGACCACGGGCGTTGGAGGAGGAGGAAATGATCTTGCTGATCCGGTCACGACGACAACTACAATCATAGGTACGGGTGCCACCATAACCACTACTACAATTGGAGGGGTAGGCAGTGGATTAACCACAAGTTCAGGTGCTAGCGCAACTACAACTACTACTTTAACCCCAAATCCCGTGGTGGCTGCCGTCGGCGATCCGCATTTGCAAAACATCTATGGTCAACAATTCGACTTGATGAAGCCTGGTCATCACGTTCTGATCAGTATTCCACGGGGAGTGCGCGTAGAGAACGCACTACTTCGTGTAGATGCTGAGGCACGCCGACTGGGTGGATCATGTGCAGATGTTTATTTCCAGGATCTGAATGTCACAGGGGCTTGGATAGAAGCGAAGCATACTGGCGGCCTCCGTTTCCAAGCTGAAGATCTGGGAGACAGAGATTTGAATTGGGAACAGTTTGGAAAGGTAGAACTGAAAGTTGCCCATGGGTGCACACAGCAGGGCACCCGGTATCTGAATTTGTACGTTAAGCACCTTACGCGTGCCGAGTTTGTTGTCGGAGGATTGCTTGGAGAAGATGATCACGAGGAGGCAGCGACGCCCTCGGTGTCATGCGTTCATCGCCTGTCCCTTGTCCAGGCCGCTTCCTGAAAGACCAAAGCGCATACACCGTCCTGGAAAGGGAATGCAACGATTGAAGGTCTTGTCGAACAGGCCAACATCGGCTCAACGTCCGTCCCAGGACCCTTCCCAGGGTCCACCTCGCGCAGTTTTTCACCCCGGGCCCGTTTGCGAGGGCCCCAGGGCCCGAGAACGGCCCCCGGGGGCCGAAAACGGCGAAAGACCGAGGACGCCGAACAAAAGTCGTTGAGCAACGTTGCACTACTTTTTCGGGGCAGTGTGTGACATCTCGACTGCAGAGGCAAGCCTCGAGTAGCCGCTGGCGCCACACGGGCGGCCGCAGAGTTACGTGCCTCTCCTGCTGCTTTGCGGGGACGGCGCAGGGCAGTGCGCGCACCCTCGGAGCACGCCACAAGCGTAGCTGGCAGCCCTGCAGAAATGCGTCTTTCCTTTCTCCCCAGGTGGCAAGTTTATTTTTGTCGTATATAAACTGGTCTGCGCCCCGAGCTCTTGGTATGGAGAGGGTTTTTCGTTTTTGTTTTGTTGTCGATCTCGATTTTTCGCAGTTTTCGGCCTCTAGGAGCCGTTCTCGGGCCCCTGGGGCCCTGGAAGCGGACCCCCGGGCGTGAAACTGTGTCGGAGGGACAGCGGGAGGGGTCCAGGGAGCGATTTGGAGCGAATTCTGGTCGGGGCCCGTGTGCAGATTTACGCCGGTGAATCTGCAAGGTAGCTCACCAGCGGGGGCGCGAGGGGGCTTGTGCCCCGCTTCTGCCCTCGGCCCGAGCACATTTGAACGAGCGTTTGTGAAAGGGGCCGGCCTGCTTCGCTGCCTCCCTGGTGGTGCACGTTCCTGGAACACCAGGACCCCTGAAGCTTCCCGAGAAAAATCATCGGCTGACGCGACAGGTGTGGGCCGCCGGGGTCCGATCTGGGGTATCTTCCTCATCATCATTCTTGCCCTCGTCTTCCTTCCTCATCTCATCATCAGCCACGGTTGATCCTGATCCTCCTCGTCCTCATGCTTCTCAATCTCGCCATCTTCATCGTGCTCATCATCCACGTCATTACCCGCAGCATCGCCATCATCGTCTTGAGGGGCATGGTATACAATCACGATCGAGCTGACTGCTAGTAGTAATCGTCGTCGTAAGTTTCGTAGCAGTAGCCGTCGCAGCATCAGTATCAACAGCAGCATCAGCCAAATTATTTCTACTGCACTTAGCTTGCACGTGGGGAGTGCAGGAACCGATCGTTTGAGGTCCACGCGCTTGCATCACATGACGTGAGGAACCTGCCGCGAACACAACGCTTAACTTTAAACTGGTCGCATTCCAAAGTTAACTGTTGACCCCCCGTTGACAGTCCACCATCCCCATCATTCCTCCCTCGCCCCTCTTCCTGCACTGCCTTCGATTCCCCTCTTGAGTGCGCGCACGCCATCACTCGCGTGTGCAGCGCCCTCTAGGCCGCCCTTCATATTCCTGTTCGCGTTCACGGTTGGAGCTCACATGCCGCTGGAAACGAGTGGGCCGACCCCCGCGTGCTTGTCGCACACCCCGCGGCGGTCGCACCCAGTGTGGCAGCTGCATCGAGCGTCGTGCCCCTCGCCCCGCCAGCCGTCCGCCGACTCCGCGATCTCCGCCCCTCGACCAGCCGTCCGCCGTCTCCGACATCGGATCAGGACCTTGGAGAGGGTGAGGGTACAACCTCACCGTCGTCGTCGTCCTTCCTCTACGTACGGAAACTCGGGCGGTCGCAAGCGCGCCGCCATGCCTTCGCCCACCGCTGCCGTGGCCGCGCGGTCAACGGCTCACGCACGTCCCGACTGGGCTCGGATCGCCGAGCTCGGAACGCGGATCCTCGAACTCCGGGCTCGCCGCGGCCGTGCGGTCGGCGGTCGGGCTCGCGGTCGGCCGTGTGGTTCCGTGCACAGGGTCCGGCTGCGCAGGGTTCGGCTGCACAGGGGTCCACGGTTCCGTGCAAGTGGCGGGGGGGTTCTGTGCAGCCTGTGCACAGAGCTCCCCTCCCCGCGGGGAGGGGAACTCCCCCCGGGCGTTCCAGTCCGTTCGCCGGGTGACGGCTTGGCTTCGCCGCCCACGCCTACGGAGGCAACTGGCCCGCCCCTAATGTAATGGCCACCACATCCGCGGCGCGTCGCGCCGCTGTGCACCGCGGCCTGTGCCTCACGGCCGGCCAGTCATGTCGCCCCTCGGCTGACCGCTTCGTAGCTCGGTCGTCTAGCCCAGCGATCTGCGTGTGTAGCCCGTGAGTCCCAGTGCATATGCTCCCGCAGTTTCAATTCGACGTGGCTCCAGCAAAAAGAGCCGAGGGCGCCATCGGCTAGTACCGCCGGCCCTCTGACGAATCATCCGTTCATTCGTGCCGTCTCTCTCTCCCTCTCCCTCGCCCTCCCCTTCTCCCCCTCCCTCACTCTCTCCCTTTGCTTCTCCCCCCCTGTGCTCCATAGTTGGTTGTCTCTCTGTCTGTCTCTCCCTCTCTTTCTTTGTCTCTCTCTCTCTGTCTGTCTGTCTCGCTCGCTCGAGCTCTGGCACTAGCTCCCATCTCCGCTTCGGTAGACTCGTGTCCAATTATATGTTCGTGTATACGTGTGTGCGTATGTATACGTATATATATATATATGTACTGCGTGTATATAACCCCTAATCCAGCTGTGCGGCTATGCTATGTTGTGTGCCATGCCGATAGGGGCTTGGGCCTTATATGACTGAAGTTTGGTGTATGCCCAAAGGGCCTACAGCCTGGTAGCCCTACGGGGCTGGCGGATGTTATCTGTCACGTTTGTTGTGATTGGAGTTTGCTGTGCAGGACAGACGGGGATGCATATGTGATAATTTGGCTCAAGACCGTTCTGAGAGAAATCACACGAGACCTCGGTTTCTCCCATGGTAGCGGAGCCCGTGGTGTGAGATCCAGACGGACCGCACGCGGGCTCCTGGCGCCGACCTTGGGCGCTGGTGGCGTGGGTGAGTGCGCCCTTGGCGCTACCACGCCGGCTACGACGAGGAGAGGGGACAACCAACGGATTACGGACGGAGGCTGAGATTTTCGGCATAGATGGGAGATCCGCTGGTTCCTCTAGTCGACACCAAGTTGCTAGGGAAGCCCAAGCCGTACTCAGGCCAGAAGACGGACTGGCAGCAGTGGAAGTATGTATTCAAGGCGTACATCGGGGCGCTGGACACGGAGTTGGCTATGAGTTTTGACGTGGCCGAGGAGCAGGATGACGCCATCCCGCTTGGGCCCCTGAGCGTAGAGAAGAAGCAGTACTCGAGGACGCTCTCGCTTATTCTGAGTCAGGTTCTGACGGGTGCTAGCCTCCAGTTAGTGATGAATGTTCCTGGCTACAACGGCCTGGAGGCGTGGAGGCAGCTCGTCAAGCAGGAAGAGCCAGTGACGGGAGCCGCTCAAGTCACACAGTTGATGAGTATTCTGAACACGAAGTTCGACGGAGGTGTTTCGCAGTTTCCAGAGCAACTACAGAAGCTTGAGGGTCGGTTCCAGCTCTATCAGAAGCAACACAATGAAGTTCTAAGCGACACCCTCAATCAGGCAATCCTCAAGGCGAACGCTCCGTCGGCCATCAAGGCGCAGATCGACCAACAGACGCTTTCGACATCCACGGAGCTGAAGGAAACGATGAACAACTACATGGTGCCCCAGGCGAGCAGTAGCAGTGGACCCGCTCCGATGGACATCGGGGCGATCGATAAAGGCAAGTACGGCAAGGGCAGGACACGTAAGAACAAAGGTGGCACCAAGGGCAAGGGCACGAGCAAAGGCGACTCCAATGGCAAGGGCAAGAACAAGAGCGACGGCAAAGGCAAGTCGGACGGTGGAAAAGGAAAAGGACCACAATGCCATCGATGCCATCGCCACGGACATATTGCCAAGAACTGCCCTGACCCTCCAGCGACACATAACGAAGTTAGTTCAGGAGAACATGCTCAGGGAGAACCTCCAGCGAAAGCTCAAGACGGGCATATCGGTGAGGTTTACGGGCAGCGAGGTGACCAGTGGATCTTTACGATTGCTGAGGACTCGACCTTGGCGATGATCAGTCTGGACGGGATCCAGAGTATCTCGGGCGATGAGGACCCGATGTTCGACAGCGGTGCATGCGCTCATGTTGCACCCAAGAAGTACGCGAAGCACATGCAGATTACGGAACTGTCGGAGGAGCCAGAGCTGTCCTCAGCGACTGGCAAGCGCATTCACGTTTACGGACAGCGACTCGCCCCGTTTACCGTTGAGACTGCGTGCGGAAGGTCGCTGGAGATTGTTGCACCGTTCTTTGTTGCAGATGTTCGGGGGCCGCTGATTTCAGTCGGGCAGCTGACGAGCAAGGGTTACGAGTTTCAGCTGGGTTTGGAGGGCTACATGAGCAGGGACGGCCTTGCTATAAAGCTCTCGACGAGACGGAACGGCTACTTCATGACGGGCTTGCAGAGCTCCACAGCGAGTATTACGGGAGGCAGACAAAATGAGAGAAGGACCGCGGCGCCAGTGACCGCCGACCGAGAGGCGAATCCTTCGGGGGGCGTGATCGAGAGCGACCAGGCAGTCGAGGACACCCCAGAGGCGCAGGTAGCCATTGCGCTGAGGGTGCCTGCACTGCCGAGCGTGGGGGAGCATGATCGTCACATGCTCGCCCACGTGCTCTATGCACCGCGGTGCGAGAGTTGCGTGTTCGGGCGTGGTCAATAGGGCGCTCATCGACGAAGACATCCAGAGGGATCGCGACCACCGAATCCAGTTTTGGGCATGGACTACTGTTTCATGGGTACCGACGAGAAGGATTCGGAGATGGCCACAGTCTTGGTGATTCAAGATAGCGCATCAGGGTATATGGGAGCGGTTCAGGTTACACCGAAAGGACCATCACCCTACACGGTTTCATTTATGAGCAGTTTCTGCGACGATGTCGGCTACCCCCGAGCGACGCTGCAGGGTGACGGCGAGCCAGGTATCGTCTCACTCGCCAGAGTGCTGCTGAAGGATCGGAGCAAGGGCGCGAAGGACACCCAGACGCATCTCACTCTGAGGCATTCGGCGCCAGGACCACGCGCCCGCAATGGCCTGGCGGAAGCGGCAGTGAAGGTAGTCGAGGGACTCGTGAGAACGCTGAAGCACGAGGCCGAGAGGAAGTACGGCGTTCAGATCAAAGGAGGCTCTGCCATCCCGAGCTGGATCATCAGGCACGTCGCGCTCGTCCAGAGCAGGTTCATGTACAAGCGCAATGGCATGGCGGCCTTCGAGGATCTCAATATGGTCATATTCAACTCGCCACTGTTGAATTTCGCGGAGAATGTACTTGCCAAGAGGTCAGGGGTTCCTGACAACAGGCTGGCCACAGCCTGGACGCTCGGCATCTGGCTCGGGCGGGCGACGGGCACTAACGAGCACATCGTGGGCACGCCGACGGGCGCCGTGAAGGCCCGCGCGGTCAAGCGGAGGCCCAAAGCGCAGCAGTGGGAGAAGGGGCCATTCAATGCCATGGTTTCCCGATGTGGTCGCAGAGCGACTTGAAGGAGGTTCGGGGTGCCCTTGCAGGCTGGGCGCCCACGCAGGGATGCCAGGCACGTGAGGACGAGCAGGCGCCAGCCAGGCGAGTTGGCAGGCCGACGGCGCAAACGACGGCGCGTTTGCAGAGGCAGGCGGAGTTCAAGAGGAGGCATCTGCAGGGCCCGCTGCTCGCGCTCCCAGGTCCATCGGGAGCGGCTCCAGCAGCAGCGGCAGCGGCCGCGCCATCGGCGGCAACGGCGCCAGTGGCACCCAGAGCGGCAGCGGCAGCTGCGTCGCAGAGCCCTAAGCGAGAAGCTGAGGGTCGCGGCGACAGTGCCGAGAAGAGGTTTCGAGCGGGGGACCCGATCTCCCCGAGATCTCGGGAGGCGATTGCAGCGCGAGCAGGCGCGGCAGCATCGTCTGGATCAGCGAGCAATTCGGCGACAGCGGCAGCTCCTACGACACGGATCACGGGAAAGCAAGCCCCAGGGGTCCCGCAGAAACCAGCGGATGAGGTTGCGCCAGAGGAGCGACAGCCCAGCAAGAGGCCACCACCATCGACGGCCGACAGGTCCGACATCGAGATGACGATCAATGTGATCGAGGAGCTGCGCCCCAACGATGAGGAAAACGACGAGCAGATGAACGAGCGGGCGTTGCCACAGATCTAGGAGATCAAGTCGGCGAGGTATGCGGAGTTCGATCGCCTGGAGGATTTTCGGGCGAATATCGATGCTCAGCGCGCGGAAGTGGACGGCCCGTTGCTCACGACTACTTGGGTCGACGAGGCGCGGGCGGGGGGGGGGGTGAAGTCCAGAGTTTGCGCGAGGCTTTTCACTATGCCGAAGAAGCCAAAGGACATGCTGTACACCCCCACGCCAGGCGCGTCTACACTACGGATCTTGCTGACACTAGCAACGATCATGGACTGGAAGGTGAAGTTCTTTGACATCTCGAGGGCATTTCTGCACGCACTTATTCGAGACAGGGTGTTCCTCGAGCCTCCAGCGGAGTACAAGCAGTATTGCATCGACAACTTCGGCCACGACCCAGGCGACGTGGTCTGGCTAATGCAATGCACGATCTACGGGCTCAACGAGGCGATGGTGGATTTCGACGCGCACTACAGCGACATCAGTGTGAACCAGCTCGGCATGAGGAGGCTGATCTCAGAGCCGAGTATCTACGTCAGCGAGGATAGCAAGGCGGTTGTGTCGAAGCGCGTGGGCGACGGGCTAGTTATCGGTGAGGGAAGCGCCCCAGATGATTTCCTTGCGGGACTTGGGCAACATGCCCTGCTCAAGATCACG
Source organism: Prorocentrum cordatum (assembly GCA_963575745.1). Taxonomy (NCBI): domain Eukaryota; class Dinophyceae; order Prorocentrales; family Prorocentraceae; genus Prorocentrum; species Prorocentrum cordatum. The sequence goes on from CAUYUJ010001818.1 coordinate 42,984, forward strand.
CCAGAGATGACGACGGGGAGCTCGCAGCTACACCTCGGCAGGGTCATCCAGATGCTCGACAACGGTCGGGGGTCTCCTATTCAGATCGCGGCCAAGACGATTGAGAATCTGTTGGAGTTGCAGGGAGTCGGAAGCGGAAAGGCGGTGACAACGCCTGGAGTGAAGATAGACGCTAGGCAGGCCGACGAGCAGAAGTTGGACAACAACGAGGCTAAGCGATTCCGCATAGGTACTGGCAAGCTGCTATTCATCGCCAGCGAGCGCTACGATCTGCAGTTCGCGACGAAGGAGGTCAGCCGTGGCATGAGTTCGCCGACGGCGGGAGATGCGATGAGGCTTAAGAGGGTTTGCAGGTACCTGGGCGGCACCAAGGAGATGGTGAGTTTCATCACGCCAGCGCGTTCTGATGATCTCGTACTCAAGGTGAAGGTTGACAGCGATTGGGCAGGAGACAAGATCGGACGGAAGTCAACATCGAGTGGACATCTGTATCTGAACGACACAGCGGTCGCATCCTACAGTCGTACGCAGGCGAGTCCAGCTACGTCATCGGCAGAGGCGGAGATCTACAGCATGGGCTCGGGAGCTTGCGAGGGACTATTCATCGAGACGGTGATCGAGGATCTGATGCCAAGCACGAGAGTGGACGTACAGCTCGAGTCAGACAGCTTAGCAGGCATTCCATCACAGAGCCGACTGGGGCTCGGCAAACTAAAGCATATTCATCTGAAGCACATGTTTGTCCAAAGGGCTGCTGCGTGAGGAATGGCTCGTCATTGGAAAAATCCCCACGGCCTACAACAGCAGTGACCCGGGCACCAAGTATCTTGAGATGACGGAGTTCGAGAGACACCGCTTGGCGGTAGGCATCAAGTTTCCAGAGCGTGATGACGTTCATGAAGTCCGAGGTGGACATGGAGGAGGCGCTGGAGGTTTGGGTGAGATTCGAGTTGGTGTGGTGCGATGCCTTACGGGCGTTGTGATGTTGGTTCAAGGAGCTGAAGGAGAAAATCGGTTTGGAGCTGCGACGATCAAGCCGAATACTGTGGAGAAAGCTGATTCGAGCTTCGTGGAGAGAGTCTACTACCAGCTTATCGCGGTGATTTGTTCCGTGATGTTTGCTCTTGTATTCACTACGGGGTTTTACCTCGGGTATAAGATGGGGCAGTGCCAGTCCAGGCCCGACGAGTCGAAGGAGTTCAAACGGAGTTCTACAATGGTGTGTGGGACGGAGTTGGCAGTCAGGCAGAGGACTACAGTGGCGCGACTTGCGCCCGTGGAGAAATGTTCGGCATGCGTGATGGTTTACGCGGGTGATTTCACAATCAATGCGGTTCGAGAGAGGTGCTCGACGCACCGTTTGGACGCGAGCGGATCTAAGAGTGATTTGATTCGGCGTCTCAGGACAGTGGAGTCCTGGTGGCGGTGAGCTCGACGCGAGGGCGTCGAGCGGTTTGCTGTTGTAAAGGCTCCGCACGGCTGGAACTGCGCGCGGGGTCGAGCAAAACAAGATGTGCTCATCTCCGAGGGGGTGTGCGTGTATATAACCCCTAATCCAACTGTGCGGCTATGCTATGTTGTGCGCCATGCAGAAAGGGGTTTTGGCTTAATATGATTGAAGTTTGGTGTATGCCCAAAGGGCCTACAGCCTGGTAGCCCTACGGGGCTGGCGGATGTTATCTGTCACGTTTGTTGTGATTGGAGTTTGCTGTGCAGGAAAAGAAGGGGATGCATATGTGATAATTTGGCTCAAAACCGCTCTGAGAGAAACCACGCGAGACCTCGGTTTCTCCCACATATATATACACACTCATATATATATATATATGTTTGTGTATATACATACTCCCGCGCGCGAGGCCCGGGCGCCAGGGGCCGGGGCCCCGAGCGCGCACGGCGGGGCCGGGGCCTCTGGGGGCGCCCCGACACGGCCCAAGCCAGCCCCAAGACGGAAGAGGCCTCGCACGGCCCAAGAGGGCCCGGAGTCCCCGAATTGTCGGTCCAAGACGCCGAAGATGGCCCGAAGACGGCCCAAGCAGCCTCCAAGACGGCCCAAGAGGCTCTCAAGAGGACTCCAAGAGGGCCTGAAGAGGCAACCATGGCCCCATTCCCTTCGGAAAACGTATCTGTTGACAACGTTCGCCTCTTGAGCTTTCAGAGCATCCAAGACGGCCCGAGAGGCCCCGCAGGTCGCCCCAAGACGGCCCCAGAGGGCCCAAAGATAGTCCAAGAGGGCCCCAGGCAAGCCCATAAAGCCCCCAAGAAAGCCCAAGAGGACGGCCCCCAAGAGGCGGCCCAGAGGGGGTACCCGAATGGACATTTCGAGCCTTCGGCCCCAAGACGCTTCAAGAAGCCCCCTGAACGCCTCCAGAAGGCCACCGGAGGCCCCCGAGAGAGCCCAAGAGGCCCCGAGAGGCCCCCAGGAGAACCAAAAAGGGGCCCCAAGAAACCCACAAGAGGCTTTCAAACTGCTTCCTCGAGGCCACCCCAGAAAACCTCCCCCAGAGGCCCAAGGAGTTCCCCAAGAGACATCCAGTCACGCCCAAGCGGCCCCAATGACGGTAGCAGAGACCCCTGCCAACAACCGCACCCGCAACGAACGGGTACCCGTACCCCAGCCTCTTTGCCTCTCCGAACGTCCTTCACCCAGTGACCGTTCTTCTGCATGTGCATGGTGGCCTGGTAATTATATATATGTATGTGTATATATATATGTGTAAATATATACATACATACATACACACATATATCAGAGGCGAGAATCTGACTACCACATGCGGACACCCCCACTGGGGCCTACGGTGGAGCTCCCTATGGGGCCACGAAGCGCTGCCCTGGGTGAGGGGAACCGCATGCGGACACCCCCACTGGGGCCTACGGTGGAGCTCCCCATGGGGCCACGAAGCGCTACCCTGGGGTGGGAACCGCATGCGGACACCCCCACTGGGGCCGACGGTGGAGGTCCCTATGGGGCCACGAAGCGCTGCCCTGGGTGGGGGAACCGCATGCGGACACCCCCACTTGGGCCTTCGGTGGAGCTCCCTATGGGGCCACGAAACGCTGCCCTGGGTGAGGGAACCGCATGCGGACACCCCCACTGGGACATACGGTGGAGCTCCCTATGGAGCCCCGAAGCGCTGCCCTGGGTGGGGGAACCGCATGCGGACACCCCCACTGGTCCTTCGGTGGAGCTCCCTATGGGTCCACGAAACGCTGCCCTGGGTGAGGGGAACCGCATGCGGACACCCCCGCTGGGGCCCACGGTGGAGCTCCCTATGGGGCCATGCGGACACCCCCATTGGGGCCTACGGTGGAGCTCCCTATGGGGCTACGAAGCGTGTGAGAGGTGTGCCGAGAGCAGAGGCAAAGAGGGGGAGGAGGGAGGAGGGGGAGGAGGAAGGAAGGAGGGACGGAGACGCGGGGCGCTGTCTCTTCAAAACGAGGACCCAACACCACAGGATGGTTGGGAAACACCTTACCATTTACCACCCGAAAGCCGTACGATTACCATACGAAAGCCATACGACTCCCAGAGGAAAGCCGTACGATTACCATTGGAAAGCCAAACGAATTCCATCGGAAAGCCATACGGTTATCACACGAAAACAATACGATTACCATAAGGCAACCATACGATGATCTTAGAGCACCATACGTTTATCATAAGAACACCATACGGTTATCATAAGAAAGCCATACGACTACCATCGGAAAGTCGTGCGGTTATCATAGGAAAACAATACGATGAGGAAAACTGTGCGATGCGATTATCACAGGAAAGCCATACGATTATCATTGGAAGCCATACGTTGTCATAAGGAAAACAATGCGGTTATCATAGACAGCCATGCGACTATCAGAGGGAAGCCATACGATTACCATGGGAAATCCGTGCGATTACCATACGAAAGCCATACAGCTACCATCGTTCAACAGTGCGAGTGGCATAGAACACCATACGATTACCACCGGAAAACCAGATATTACCATGGGGTAGCCATACGATTGCCACAGGCAAATCATACGAGCGCCATAGACAAACCGTACGATTACCACCGGAAAGCCATACTATTGCCTTAGGGAAAACATATGAATCTTCATAGGAAAGCCGTACGATTACCATCGGGCAGCCAAACACATTCCATCGGAAAGCCATATGACTATCATAGGGCAACCGTGCGATTCCTATAGGACAGCCGTACGATTACCATAGGAAAGCCTTACGACTGTCATGGGAAAACCATACGATTTCCAGAGGACAACCATACGATCATCATAGGAGAGCCATACGGCTACCATAGGACAACCATACGATTACCATCGGGAAGCATACGATCACCATGGGACAACCATAAGATTACCATACGGCAACCAAACGTCTACCGTAGGAAAGCCATACGATTACCATAGGACAACCACCCGATTACCATGTGAAAGCCGCACGACTACCATAGGAACTCATACGGCTACCCAGGATATCTTCGGATCCCCAAGATTCCCGAAAGGATCTTCGGATCCCTAAGAATTCCTAAGGCTTCCCTATGGAATCCCCAAATCCTCAATAATCCTTAAGGCATCCTCGGATCCTCAGGAGTCCCTGGAGCATCCTTGTGAATCTTCAGGAATCCTTCAGGACGCCTGGGGAATCCTTACGGAGCTCTCGAATCTTCAAGAATCCTTAAAAACCCCCGTGGATCGTCAGGAATCTTTACGTAACCTTCGGATCCTCGAAAATTCTTTCAAGAGTCGTCGGGTCCTGTGGAATGCCTTGGGAATCTCGTGGCTCCGCACGGATATTTTAGGGCTCCTCTGGAATCCTTAGGAGGAATCCGTCGGGAATCCTAGGTCATCCCCAAGGCGCCCTCGGATCTTGAGGAATCCTTGGGGGGATCTTTTGGAATCCTTAGGGCGTCCTCGGATCCCCAGGAATCCCTAAGGGATTTGTTGGAAGTCCTCGGGCCCCCAGAAATCCCAAAGCAATCTTGGGACCCTCAGGAATTCCGGAGGAATCCCCAGGGAACCCTCAGATCTTCGGGGGTCCCTGCTGATAGCATTTTTGCGACGACTAGTACAACGATTACTACGATTACTACGTTTACTACGATTACTACTACTACTACTACTACTACTACTACTACTACTACTACTACTACTACTACTACTACTACTACTACTACTACTACTACTACTACTACTACTACTACTACTACTACTACTACTACTACTACTACTACTACTACTACTACTACTACTACTACTACTACTACTACTACTACTACTACTACTACTACTACTACTACTACTACTACTACTACTACTACGACTACTACGACTAGTACGACTAGTACGACCACTACGACTACGACGACTACTACGACTACTACGACTACGACTACTACTACTGCTGCGACTTCTACTTCTACTACTACTACTACTACCACTACTACTACTACTACCACTACTACTACTGTTACTACGACTATTACTACTACTACTACTACTACTACGACTACTACCACTACTGCTACTACTTTTACAACAACTACTACTACTACTACTACTACTACGTCTATTATTATACTATTACTACTACTACTACTACTACTACTACTACTACTACTACTACTACTACTACTACTACTACTACTACTACTACTACTACTACTACTACTACTACTACTACTACTACTACTACTACTACTACTACTACTACTACTACTACTACTACTACTACTACTACTACTACTAACTACTACTACTACTACTACTACTACTATTACTACTACTACTACTACTACTACTACTACTACTACTACTACTACTACTACTACTACTACTACTACTACTACTACTACTACTACTACTACTACTACTACTACTACTACTACTACTACTACTACTACTACTACTACTACTACGACTACTACTACTACTACTATTACTACTACTACGACTAGTACGACTAGTACAACTACTACGACCACTATGCGTACTACGACTACTACGACGACGACGACGACGACTACTACTACTACTACTACTAATACTAATACTAATACTAGTACTACTACTACTATTACTACTACTACTACTACTACTACTACTACTACTACTCGTACTACTACTAATACTACTACTACTACTGTTAGTACTACTACTGTTACTACTACTACTACTACTACTACTACTAATACTACTACTACGACTACGACTACGACTACTACTACTACTACTACTACTACTGCTTCTACTACTACTACTACTACTACTACTACTACTACTACTACTACGTCTACTAGTATTTCTACTACTACTACTACTACTAGTACTACTACTACTACTACTACTACTACTACTACTACTACTACTACTACTACGGCTGCTACTAGTACTGCTACTACTACTACCACTTTTACTACTAGTGTTACTGCTACGACTACGATTACGGCTACTATTCATGATATTATGATGAATACGAATAGCGTTCAGAGTGATGATGACAGCAGTACTCAGACTAATATTAAAAATGTTTACGAATACGAATACGAATCACATGAACATTACTACTACGCATACGATTCATACTCATCCAAATACGAATACTAATGATAATCATATTCATAACTCAGGTGAGAATGAGAAGGCGATTGATAGTGCCAATACGAATACGAATGCGGATATTCAGAATTACGCTACCGAGGAACCCCACATACTTAATTTAAATCTTATGTGTTTGCTTATGTATAATATATATATATATATATATATATATATATATATATATATATATACATATATATATATATATGCACAATCCTGCGTTCTGAGCCCTCGTCGCGAATGTTCCCTATGGGTCATCCAACGCCAAATTGCTTGACCCTCCTCCCTCTTCCCAGCCTTCTATCCTCCATCGAGGACGGATTCGAGGTGGTCACCGATGTGGGGTTCCGCCGGCTTGAGCCGCGATGTTTACGGATCAGGGTAAGACGCAAGCTCTCACGCGCAATGCGGTGGATAATCACTGCACCAAAAGATCACCCCCTGCGCTGGCCCTATAGTCCCGGGAGACTGCCACGCCTGCTAAGCTTTGCGACAGTGTCGTGGGTGGCGGCCGCGCTCAGAGACCCCTTGTGGTGTCGAGAAAGTGCCACGGCTGCAAAGCTTTGCGTCAGTGTCGTGGATAGCGCCCGAGCTGAGAGACCACCCCCTGCCCACCCCCTTTGGTTTCGAGAAAGTGCCACGCCTGCTAGGCTTTGCGCCAGTGTCGTGGATGGCGGCCGAGCTGAGAAACCACCCCCTGCGCACCCCCTGTGGTGTCGCGAAAGTGCCACGCCTGCTAGGTTTTGCGACAGTGTCGTGGATAGCGGCCGAGCTGAGAGACCAACCCCTGCCCACCCCCTGTGGTGTCGAGAAAGTGCCACGCCTGCTAGCCTTTGCGCCAGTGTCGTGGATAGCGACCGAGCTGAGAGACCACCCCCTGCGCACCCCCTGTGGTGTCGAGAAAGTGCCACGCCCTAGGCTTTGTGGTGTCGTGGATAGCGGCCGAGCTGAGAGACCACCCCTGCGCACCCCCTGTGGTGTCGAGAAAGTGCCACGCCTGCTAGGTTTGCGCCAGTGTCGTGGATAGCGGCCGAGCTGAGAGACCACCCCCTGCGCACCCCCTGTGGTGTCGAGAAAGTGCCACGCCTGCTAGGCTTTGCGCCAGTGTCGTGGATAGCGGCCGAGCTGAGAGACCACCCCCTGCGCACCCCCTGTGGTGTCGAGAAAGTGCCACGCCTGCTAGGCTTTGCGCCAGTGTCGTGGATAGCGGCCGAGCTGAGAGACCACCCCCTGCCCACCCCCTGTGGTGTCGCACCCAGAAGTGCGAGAAAGTGCCACGCCTGCTAGGCTTGCGCCAGTGTCGTGGATTGAGAGACCACCCCCTGCGCACCCCCTGTGGTGTCGAGAAAGTGCCACGCCTGCTAGGCTTTGCGCCAGTGTCGTGGATAGCGGCCGAGCTGAGAGACCACCCCCTGCGCACCCCCTGTGGTGTCGAGAAAGTGCCACGCCTGCTAGGCTTTGCGCCAGTGTCGTGGATAGCGGCCGAGCTGAGAGACCACCCCCTGCGCACCCCCTGTGGTGTCGAGAAAGTGCCACGCCTGCTAGGCTTTGCGCCAGTGTCGTGGATAGCGGCCGAGCTGAGAGACCACCCCCTGCCCACCCCCTGTGGTGTCGAGAAAGTGCCACGCCTGCTAGGCTTTGCGCCAGTGTCGTGGATAGCGGCCGAGCTGAGAGACCACCCCCTGCGCACCCCCTGTGGTGTCGAGAAAGTGCCACGCCTGCTAGGCTTTGCGCCAGTGTCGTGGATAGCGGCCGAGCTGAGAGACCACCCCCTGCGCACCCCCTGTGGTGTCGAGAAAGTGCCACGCCTGCTAGGCTTTGCGCCAGTGTCGTGGATAGCGGCCGAGCTGAGAGACCACCCCCTGCGCACCCCCTGTGGTGTCGAGAAAGTGCCACGCCTGCTAGGCTTTGCGCCAGTGTCGTGGATAGCGGCCGAGCTGAGAGACCACCCCCTGCGCACCCCCTGTGGTGTCGAGAAAGTGCCACGCCTGCTAGGCTTTGCGCCAGTGTCGTGGATAGCGGCCGAGCTGAGAGACCACCCCCTGCGCACCCCCTGTGGTGTCGAGAAAGTGCCACGCCTGCTAGGCTTCGCGCCAGTGTCGTGGATTGAGAGACGCTTGCGTGCCCAGACAGTGCTGCTAGGCTTTGCGGCAATGTCGTGGATAGCGGCCGAGCTGGGAGACCACCCCCTGCGCACCCCCTGTGGTGTCGAGAAAATGCCACGCTTGCTAGGCTTTGCGCCAGTGTCGTGGATAGCGGCCGAGCTGACAGACCACCCCCTCCGCACCCCCTGTGGTGTCGAGAAAGTGCCACGCCTGCTTGCCTTTGCGCCAGTGTCGTGGATAGCGGCCGAGCTGAGAGACCACCCCCTGCCCACCCCCTGTGGTGCCGAGAAAGTGCAACGCCTGCTAGGCTTGCGCCAGTGTCGTGGATAGCGGCCGAGCTGAGAGACCACCCCCTGCGCACCCCCTGTGGTGTCGAGAAAGTGCCACGCCTGCTAGGCTTTGCGCCAGTGTCGTGGATAGCGGCCGAGCTGAGAGACCACCCCCTGCGCACCCCCTGTGGTGTCGAGAAAGTGCCACGCCTGCTAGGCTTTGCGCCAGTGTCGTGGATAGCGCGCACCCCCTGGTGTCGAGAAAGTGCCACGCCTGCTAGGCTTTGCGCCAGTGTCGTGGATAGCGGCCGAGCTGAGAGACCACCCCCTGCGCACCCCCTGTGGTGTCGAGAAAGTGCCACGCCTGCTAGGCTTTGCGCCAGTGTCGTGGATAGCGGCCGAGCTGAGAGACCACCCCCTGCCCACCCCCTTTGGTGTCGAGAGAGTGCCACGCCTGCTAGGCTTTGCGCCAGTGTCGTGGATAGCGGCCGAGCTGAGAGACCACCCCCTGCGCACCCCCTGTGGTGTCGAGAAAGTGCCACG
>CAUYUJ010001818.1:57500-90000 GCA_963575745.1 Prorocentrum cordatum
GTCGAAAACCAACGGGCGCCAAAAACGAAAGGCGCGCACATAGCCGAAGGGCGCCCAAAACCAAAGGGGCGCCGAAAAACAAAGAGCACCGAAACCAAAACGGCGCCGAAAACTGAAGAGGCGCCGAAAACCAAAAGGGCGCCGAAAACCAAGAGGGCGCTGAAAACCAAAGGAGCGCCAGAACCCAAGAGGGCGCCGAAAACCAACGATGCGCCGAAAGGGTACGCATAAAGCCAAAAAGGCGCCGAAAACCAAAGGACCGCCAAAAACCACATGAGCGCCGAAAACCACAGGAGCGCCGAAAACCAAGGAAGCGCCAAAGGCCCAAGACGCGCCGAAAACCAAAGAGGCGCCGAAAACCAAAGAGACATTGAAAACCAAGGGGGCGCCAAAGACCAAGGGGGCGCCGAAAACCAAAGAAGAAGAGCAGCTTCGAAATCCCCCTTCAGCCAGGGCCCTCCGGCTGGAAAAGCCAACAGGAGGGGACGGGGGGGGTAGCTCGGAAGCGCCCCCCCCGTTGGAAAGGGGAGCCTGGGCTTGCCCAGCGCCCCGAAAAGAAGGGGTGGGTAGCTTCCAAGCCCCCGCCCCCTTTGGCCAGGGACCCCCCAGCTACAAATTTAAACAAAAGGACGGGGCGGGGGGGGAGCTTCGGAAGCCCCTCCCCCCTTGAAAGGGGAGCCCGGCTGACCCCACGGCCCCGACAAGGGGAGGAGGGGAGAGCCAGCTTCCAAGCACTCCCCTCCTTTATCTAGGGTCCCCCTGGCAAAACATGTCTTCAAAAGGGAGGGAGGGGGTAGCTTCGGAAGCCCCCCCTCCTTTTCCAAGGGAGCGAGAAGTGCGCCACAAGCGCGCTCTTTCACACACACAGACACACACACACACACACGCACGCACGCACGCACGCACGCACGCACGCACGCAGACAGACACACAAACACAAACACAAACACAAACACAAACCCAAACACAAGCACAAACACATACACAAACACAAACACAAACACACACACACCACACACGCACACACGCACACCCGCACCCGCACTCGCACCCGCACACCCTCACACACGCACACGCATACACATACACATACACATACACACACGCACACGCACACGCACACGCACACGTATCCATATATGTATATGTGTATAAGGAGGTTGTGCCGTGCTGCGCCATCCAGCGCTCCGCAGGATCTCTCGACGCGACTATTTTAAAATGGTTCAGGCCCAGCATGCGCAGACGCCCGCAAGCGTGACACTGTGGACCTTGTGACAGCCCCTTGCGTTCGGTGACTAGTGACTCCTTGCTGGAGGCCTGAACTGCAAGTCCTGGGCTCTTTGCGTTTTGATTGCAGATGCACGCGTGTGGCTTCTATTCAGGGAGCCCAGGGGAGCCACGAATACAGCCTAGAACGGCCCGACTGTACCCACAGAGGGTTCCAGTAGAGCCCAAGAGGGTCGGCAGGAGGGCCCAAGGGGATCCAACAGGATTTCACGAGAACCCAGAATGAACCTCGGCGCTCGCACGGCCCCAGAGAGCTCCCAATGCGATCCCATGCGCCCCCAGACGGGTCAAGAAGACCCTAAGATACCTCTTGGAAACCGTCTGACGGCTCCAGAGGCCCCACGAGAGCCCCCTGCCGGCCTTGGAGGGCCCCACAAGGCGCACCAGATGTCCCAAGACATGCCCAAGCGGCAGAAGACAGCAGCAATCGGCAGCACGCACCAGCAACATTGCGCAGCAGGAAGCAACTAGTCACAAATGATAGCAAGCAGCATCAGCAGCAACAAAGACCACGCAGCAGCACCGCCGCAGCACTTCTCATTGTGTCCGGCATGCGTTACGTTGCCTTGTCCTGTGCTACGAAGCCCGCGCGTGAAGCGCGCGGATTGTACAAGTGAGCGATTGTGTATGTACTTACGCGCACATGTGTGTGTGTGTGTGTTGTGTGTTGTGTGTGTTGTGTGTGCGCGCGCGACGCACACACATCTATATGTCTTGTAATATACTTCAATAAATCGGGACCCCGCGGAACCCTGCCCACCCCCCCTCGAAACGAGACCCCCTGGATCCAGGGCCCGGGGTCCCCCTGGACTCCCCTGCAGGAGGCCCTCCACACTTTCCATGCTCCTTGAATCTCCTGCTGCGCCTAGGCAACGGGCCCAAATCGGTCAGGAGGGCGGCCGAAGGCCCCCTCGAGGGCCCCAAGAGGCCCCAGACAGCCACCAGACGCCCGAAGACGACCCAAAGAAGACCCCCAAGAGGCTTTCAAAACGCAGAAAAGCATTGATTTTCTACGGTTTGCGTATGATTCTGGGAATGCCCTGTTCTTCGATCTGGGCGTCCGGGACCGCTTGGGAGGCCCGAAAACCGGCCGGCAACCGTCCGAAAGGGCTTTCAGGCAGTCCAAGAAAGCCCCAAAACGGCACAACAGGGTTCCAAGATGACCCGAAGAGAGTCCCATGACGGCCCAAGATGGCGCGAAGACATCCCCCGAAGCATTCCAAGCCGTGACCGGTCGTTCAGGGAGACCGCGGTTGGAAGCAGGGTGGCTTGAGGAAGCCTCCAGGGGCCCCCAGAAGGTGCCCAGGAGGCCTCCAGAAGGCCCCAAGAAAGCTGCAAAACTTCCGTGGGGCCCCAAGAGGCTCTCCAAGGAGGAGTCTCCGCAAGAAGAGATGCGGAGGATGGGGAAGAATTCGCAGGGTATAGGGCGAGAATGAGGAGAAGGAAACATGAAGGAAGAACAGTTGATAACATTACTACAACGGCGATGTCGGACATAGGCAACAAGGAATCATCGCTAAATTGTGTTTTTCACCTTGCTGCCCTTCCGCCTGCATGCCGAACTTCAAGGACCAAGGCGCATGGCGCGAAGCGCCATGCAGTCTTGCACACACACACATATATATATATATATATACAAGTGTATTCCCACCGCGTCCTCGACCCAGGAGGCTCCCAACACCAAGACGGGTCCAGAACGCCTCATGAGAGCCCCCAGCTGGCCCCAACCCTGCCCAAGACGGCCACGAGACGGCCCCGAATAGTCCCACGAGTGCCCCAGGACGGCCCGAGAGGGCGCCAAGAGAGCGCCAAGACGGCCCTAAGAGGCCCAACAGACGGCCTCGTGGGTCCAGGACGGCCCAACCCCAAGACGGCCTCAGAGCGTCCCAGCTGAACAGCCCCAAAGAGATTCCACAAGAGAGGCCAAAAGAGGCACGGTAGCGCCCCATGAGAGCCCGAAGAGCGCCGCATGATCGTCCAGTAATATGAAGCCGCTCGCAAGAGGAAATGGGAGGGGGAGGCAGGAGTTGGAGAGAGGAGGGCAGGGGGAGGATGGGCGAGGATGCGTGGAAGAGAAAGATGAAGACGAAGAAAAGGACAGTAGGGAGGGCGATGGGCGGGCCATGATGGGGGCAGCGCCATGGGCTGGGCTAGATAGAACCTAAGCGCGCGAAGCGCGCGCGTGGTTCTAATCTATAGATTCCACATTATATATATATATAGATTCACAAATGTGTATATCTAGGTCCACAAATAAGATAGAATTGACCTTTCCCAGTGGCTAGGTTTCCATCCCGAGTCGTTTTGTTGACGGTCTCGGGGCCCGGCGAGGGCCCCTGGAAGCCGAGAGCGGCCGCAAACCTCCCGCCGCTGTTTTTCACCACGCACGCGTGTCTTGGAAGGGACGGTCCCAGAGATCCGAGGATCTGATTTTTTCAATCCCGCCAGGGCCCGTTATCGGGCCCGGGGGCTCTCAAAAACGGATCCCGGACGCAAAACCACCCCTGGGGGAGAGGTCTGGAGCGCTGAGGCTGCGGACTGAACAACAAGATCCAATCGGCGCCGCCGATTGGCGGATGTATGGGGTGGGACAGGGCGCAGGTACGTTTCGTGAGGTTCCAGTCCGATCGAACAGGGTTCGGCCGCCATGCAGGGCACGGACTGGAGCTGGGAAAATATGCGTTCAGGCATCGTTGCGTGAGAGAAGGGAGGAGGAGAAGGAGGAGGAGGAGGAGGAGGAGGATTCGTCCAACGGGACATCGAGCTGCGAGCGAAGAAGGAGGAGGAGGAGGAGGGGGAATAACAATAACAACAAGCAGAAAAAAGAAGAAGACAAAGCAGAAGAAGAAGACGACGCAGGAGGAGGAGGAGGAGGAGAGGAGGAGGAGGAGGAGGAGGAGAAGAGGAGGAGGAGGAGGAGGAGGAGGAGGAGGAGGAGGAGGAGGAGGAGGAGAGAGAGGAGGAGGAAGAAAGAGAAAAGAAGAAAGCGAAGGCGGTGCGAACATCGAACGCATCGTGCAGGCGGTTTCGGCCCCGCCGGCGGGCACACCTCGAGATCCATGGGGGCAGCCTCGCGGCGCCTCGGAGAAAGGGGCAGCTGCTCACGGCCGGCTCGCCAATCCCGCCTTTCGATCGAGTAGGGGATCGACTACAGAATCGGTTTACGCCATGAACGGCTTTCTCGTCGAGCCCAGGAGACAGGTAGGTAGAGTCGTCAGTAGATCTACGGAACACTGTGAGCATGTTTCGTAGATTCGTCGGGAAATCAATATTGGGGTGAATCGATTCTGTAGTCGATTCCCTACTCGAGCCTTTGCTGTCGCTCTCTTGATCGTCCGCCCCGAGGGGGTCAGCCTCGACAGGGGTGGTACTTCCCAGGTCTCGGGCGTCTCGGTCGGGACTGCCACGGTTCTGGCCAACATCTCCACATCGTACAACATGGGTGGCCTGGCGCCGATGGCGCTCTGCGTGTTCGGCGCGGGGGCCATGCAGATATTCCTCGGCTCGCTGCGAGTCTCGAGGCTCATGACTCTGATCCCGCACCCTGTGATGATCGGATTTGTTAACGGCCTCGCTCTTGTCATGCTCCGCTCTCAGCTCCGTCACTTTCATGAGTACGCTGACGGAGACTGGGTCAGCTACAGCACGTTCGTCGGGATGATGGTGGCCGTCGGCGTTTCCATGTCGGTGGCCGTGGCCTGGAAGAAGGTGCCTGGTGGCGGCAAGGCCATACCCGCGGCACTCGCTGCTCTCGCCATCACCACTCTCTTCAGCTTCGTTGTGCCGACCACGACCATCGGCGACGTTGCCGGCTCGGGCATGCTGGAGATAGGATTCGGCAAGATCCCCAAGTGGGATTTCCCACCAGTCGGAATGGAGTGGGACAACCATGGCCTGATATTCCAGGTCCAGAAGGGGGAACACACAGACACAATTCACCGTCGATTCCCGGAAAATATAGGAAAATACGGGAAGTGGGGGGATGAAGGCGACAACGCAGAAACTAGTTGTTTTTTCAATGGGAAATCTTGGGTGGTGCGCGCACTCACACACACATATATATATATGTATATGTATATATATATATATATATATATATATATATTCCTCTTCCTATATTTTACAAGCCCGGGCGGGGGGGAAACCCGTCCCAGCCAAAAAAAACGGGCTCCCGGGATCTGGGGCTTTGGGGCCCTCCGGACGGGCCTCGAAGCGGCCCGCCGGGCCTCGCAGGGCGTTTTGCCAGTCCTTCCCAGCACGCCTAGGGCGATCGGGGGGGTCATCGGAGACGCCCCAGAGACTTCGAAGACAGCACAAGAGCGCTCCAAGAGTGACCGACGTGACCTCAAGACGTCCCCCAAGAAGCCATCAGATCCCCAAAGATCGCCCCGAAACGCCCCAAGAGGCCTCCAAGAGCACTCCCAAGAAGGCCCCAAGAGGCACAAATCATTGATTTTCTATTGTTTTTTGGTGAATTTTGGGGTTCTCCTCTTTTGGGCTTCCCGACGCTCGAAGACGGCGGTCTTCTGGGCGTTCGAAGCCGCCTGGGAGGTTCTACAATCGCCCCATAACCATTCCAAAGGGCTTCCAGGCAGTCCCAGAGAGCCCCAAAACGACACAACAGGGGTCCAAGATGGCCCTCAGAGAGCCCCATGGCGGCCCAAGATGGCCCCAAAACACCCTCCAAAGCATTCCAAATCGTGACCCGGTCGTTCAGGGAGACAGCGGTTGGAGGCAGGGCGACCCGAGGAAGTCCCCAGAGGCCCCCAGAACACGCCCAAGAGGCCTCCAGAAGGCCTTACGAAAGCTTGACATAAATTTTACGAGGCCCCCAGAGGCTCTCCAAGGAGGAGCCTCCGCAAAAAGAGCCGAGGAGGATGGGGAGAATGCGCAGGGCATGGCGAAAATGAGGAAAAATAAGCATGGAGGAAGGATAACAACTAACATTATTTTAGCGGCGATGCCAGAAAAGGCAACAAGGAGTTATCGCTAAATTGTCGGCTTGACCTTCCTGCTATTCCGCTTGCATACCAAACTTCAAGGACCAAGGTGCATGGCGCGAAGCGCCACTGCAGTCTTTTATATAGGTGTATGTATGTATGTATGTATGTATGTATGTATGTATGTATGTATGTATGTATGTATATATATATATGTACACACATGCATGTCTTTGACAGGCGTTCACCCTGTCCTTCCACCTCGCGCTCGTTGGCCTGCTGGAGAGCCTCATGACACAAGCCCTCGTCGACCAGATCACTGGCACCAGTGGCTCTATGAGGCGCGAGTGCTTCGCACAGGGCGCCGGGAACATCCTGGAGACCCACGTCACACCCACCATCGGCGGGCAAGCCTTGGGGGAAAGTGAGAAGGAGGAGGCCTTCTCAGAATATTCGGAAGGCCCCCAGCCTTCTCAGAATTTTTCTGAACTTTCCCCGAAGACACAGAGGGCTTTCTCAGAAGGCGCAAGGGCTTCCGAGAAGTCCCGCCGTCTTCTCAAAAATCCTTCTCCTTCTCGCTTCCCCCCTCACTGGCTGCAGAGCTCACTGGGCTGCACGCTTGCGTCGCCGAGCGTGTCATCGTGCTGACGTGTCCGCTCCCCCTCCTCCCCTCCAAAATAGCGCCGGGGAAAAGAAAGACACCACAAAAAGCTGTCCCCCTTCTCTCGCCGACGACACCAGTCCAGCTGCACCGCCGCCCTCCCCCTCCACCCCCATCTCCGCCCTCGCCCCCTCGGGGGACAGGCGCAGGGGGCGCTGGGGGTGGAGCGGGGGATAATCCAGGATAATCCAAGCAAGCCTCCCAAGGCTCCGTGAACGCAGCAGTGCCTTACACCAGCTTCAAGCCCCCCGTCCGAAGAGCGAACTGAATGGCCAGGCTCGCCTGGGTCTGTGAAAGCTCCAGACCCCCGTCCAGAGGCTGGCCTGTCCTAGGGTCCCTGCCCTGCCAGAGCGCATTGAGTCTGCACTTTGCAGTGGGGGGGTCAGCAGGGGACTGATGGATGGATGAGGGTCTCCTGTGCATCCTGGCTTCGCTCTTCGGCACGCAGGGTGGCTGCGCCTTGCTCGGGCCCTCACTGTTGAACGTCAGCAGCGGCGGGAGGGGTCGCCTATCCGGGGGGCAGAAAGCGCACCCTGTACCTCACTCGGCTGCCGGGGCGGAGGACGGAGGCGGGGGAGCCGGCAGAGATTCTGTAGTCGCCGTGAAGAAAAGAGTCCTGAGGGAAGGGGTTCCTGATCCGTTTCGCCGTCGTCGGCCTCCCGGGCCTCGTCCCCAGCCGCGGGAAAGCACCAGGGTCCAGGATCCGTTTCCTTCGGGGCCCTGCTCCCGCACGCGAGGCGCGGACGAGAAGGTGGGGCCAGAGCTGGGCCGAGTGGGGCAGGTGTGCCTGTTTGGCCCCCTTGTCATCTGGCGTGACAGCGGGCTTCACGCTCATGCTCTGTGCTACGGTATTAGCTCCACTGGTTGAGATCATCCCCGTGGCCGGGGTCATTGGAGTTCTCATCCTGATCGCCGTCAACACTTTCGCCTGGGGGACGTTCAAGCTGTTCTTGAAGGTCAATTGGACTGATTCAGTGGTCGTGATCGTCGTGATGCTGATGACATTGTGGTATGACGTTGCCGTTGCTGTGCTAGTCGGCGTCATTGTCAATGGCCTAGGGTTTGCATGGGCCATCGCCACGGAGGCTAGGGTGGAGACAGAGGCCGGCGTCGATACGCGAACATTTCACCTCATCGGGCCTCTCTTTTTCGGTTCAGCCAAGAATTACCAAAACGAGATGAGCCCGCAGCTGATCACAGAGAGCAGGGTCGTGTTGGATTTTTCCAAGTGTCGGATATTGGACATTTCGGGAGTTAACGCAATCAATCAGATGAGGGACCTTTTCATAAGCCAGAAGAAACAGGTGTTTCTGAAGGGCGTCCCCCGAGATGTTTTCTCCTTCTTGCCGAAGGATGCGGAGTACGAGACGCTGCGGTCCAAGGGGACTGTCCTCCAGGCCTGAGCAGCTTTGAATCATGTCCAGCCCACGGTCAGCGGTGTTGGCGTCTATGCTGCGCCTCCACTCCAATCCCCTCGCGCAGTCTCGGCCTGAGCCTCGCTCTTGCCCGCGATAGCCTGCTGACGATTCTCGCCAAGCGTTGGGGTTGGCGATTTGATTCTGGCCCCTTGCCATGAACAAGGCGCTCAGGAGGGATCAGGTAAAAGTGAGGAGAAAGAGTAGTAAGAGGGGGCAGGAGGAGGAGAAGGAGGAGAAGGAGGAGGAGGAGAAGGAGGAGGACGAGGAGTAGGAGGAGGAGAAGGGGGCTAGCAGGAGAGGGAGCATGGGGAGGGGGATGAGGAGGAAGAGGATGGGAGCCGATCACAGAGGCGTGACTAAATTGGATCTGAACCTGCTGCACGCAGCCGAACGCGACAGAGTTACATGCAAAACGCCGAGCTTTCACCGTTCTTGTCCCTCTGCGCCACGCATGTGCACCCATGATACTTTCATGATTCCAGGTTCCTCAGCCACCTGGTGAAAAAAGGAACCCGTGAGCGACGGGAAGGTGGTTGCAAGAACACATTATGTTTGTAATATGGCATTTAAGTTTGACCATTCAGCGGCACACTTCTGTTAGCGTGGATCCCAGACAGCGTGTAATCTCGATGTTCAATCGTTGCGGTGCTTTATGTCGCAGCTCTTTTGTCCCCGGATGCCGAAGCAAGCGCCTGCCCGATTCGGTGTTGTCGGCTGATATAGGTCCGAATTGATATTCAAACCGGGTTGGTCGTGGGCGCGGAGATCCATGCGTCTTGGTGGTGATGATGAAGATGATGATGGGAACGATGAGGATGATGATGGAGATCGCGATCTCGTATCGTCCGTGCTATGTTGACCGCAGTGCTGCCCGAATTGGCGCCAGAACTTTTACCCGAGATGTCCGCCGATTTGTCGATCGACTTTTCGCTCGAATGGCCGCGGAGAAGTCTCTGCCTGACTTTGTAGGCCGCCTCACGCGAGCTGGCACGCGTGTGATGCCCTTCAAGATCGGCACAGGTTTCGTGCAGCATCGCGCCGAGCATTTCGGGATGCACTTCGTGGCGCCATCTGGGTAACGCAGCTTCTTCGACGCGAAGCATATGATTTCTTTCTCTGTGGCCCCCAAAAAAGAGGGCTTGATATGTCCGACAGAGCGTGTTCTGTGGACGCTGGGAGGGGGGGAGGGGTTCGAACCGGGGAGGGGGGGGCCCTGAATTGCGGCCCCCTCGAGGCCGGGGAGGGTCGAACCGGGGAGAGGCCCCCTCGAGGGATAAAAAGGTCTACACTGGCGAAGTCGACCTTTCACTGGCAGAACCGTATCTACACCAGCCACCTTCGCTCACCCACTCCGAAATTACACCTGTCACCGGCGGAATGGTGCTTTCACCTGTTGTTTGAGAGCGCGCTCCCGAGGTTCCGCAGAACCGCGTCTCATGTTCCGTCAACACTTCAATGGGGAACCCTGAAGAGCTCAACTAAGGGAGTCTGCAGGATCAACTAAGGCATCCTGCAAGATCTGAGGGATCCTCAAGGATCACCTGAGTGATCCTGAAAGGTCAACCACGGAACCCTGAAAGGTCATTTGAAGGGAACCCTCCTACCTCCTACCTCCTCTTCCTCCTCTTCCTCCTCCTCCTACTCGTCTTCCTCCTGGCCCTCCTCCTTCTCCTCCTCCTTTCTTCAACCTTTTCCTCCTTCTCCCACCTCTCCATTCTCCTCTTCCTATCATTGCTCCTTCCCGTCCTCACCCTCCTTCAATCTGGAGGTTTTCTCATCATCATCATCATTATCATCATCATCATCATCGTCATCATCATCATCAGCATCATCATCAGCATCAACATCAGCGTCATCATCAGCATCAGCAGCATTATCATTGCCATCATCATCAGCATCATCATCATCATTACAGTCATTATCATTAGCATTACCATCACCACCATCAATATCACCATACTCGTCATTATCATTATCATGAACACCATTATGGTCATCATCGTCATCATCATAATCACCATCAGCAGCATCATCATGCTGATCATCATCATCACCATCACTATACTCGTCATCCTCATCATCATGAGCACCATGATGGTCATCATCATGATCTTCATCATCATTACCATCATCATCACCACCACTATCATCATCATCGTCATCATCAGTATCATCATCACCAGCATCATCATCGTCATTACCATTATCATCTCCATCATCGTCATCATCATCATAATCACCATCATCAGCATCATCGTCATTATCACCATCATCCTCAGCATTCTCAGTATCCTCATTATCATCATCATTATCACCATCAGCATCATCATCACCAACACCATCATCACATCATCATCATATAATCATGAGTGTCATCATCATCATCATCATCATCATCATCATTATCATCGTCGTCGTCGCCATCGCCATCGCCATCGTCATCGTCATCGCCATCGTCATCGCCATCGTCATCTCCACCACCAGCATCATCAATTCCCTCACCTGAGACCCACAGTAGTCACTGCACCGGCCAGGTAGGTCATTACACCGGCTAGTCAAAAGTGAAATCAATGAAATTGCCGAATTCCAATGTACAGCTTTCTGTGTACTCAAGCATTCCCCGCCTCACGATAACGAGCACTACGTATTGTTTCGTTTAACGCCTCTGGCCGGTGAAAGGCCCACTTGGCTGGTGAAACCGCGCGGCCGGTGTAGACACGGTTTGGCAGGTGTAATGTCTAATTGGCCGGTGTAGACCTTGATAACCCTTCCAAGGGGGGTCCGAACCGGGAGAGGAGCCGCGCACCTTTGATTGCGGGGGTGGGGGTTCGAACTGGCGAACTGGGGGTTTGATTGCGGGGGTGGGGGTTCCCCCCCGTCTCTCCCCAATGGCAAACGACGACGGCGAGCGCTGGCGCCCGCGCTGGCGCCGTCGGGCAGCGACGACGACGACGACGACGACGACGGCGGCGGCGGCGGCGGCGGCGGCGGCGGCGGCGACCGCGGCGACGGCGACGGCGGCGGCGACCAGGACGACGACGACGAGGACGATCGAGCCCGAGTAGGATGCTGTTAAAGCTGGGCCGAGTCGTAGTAGGATCCGAATGGGCTTGGATCAACCTTTGTAGGCATCATCACTCAGAGTCTCAGAGTTGGCTACAGCCCGAGTAGGATCCCAGTAGATCTGGATCCTGCCCTAGAAAGAGTCTGTTAGGGCTGGATCAAGCCCGAATCAGATCTTATCAGAGCCGTATCGAAACGTAGTAGCTGACCCAGCCCTGATAGTTCTACAAGAGATGGATCGAGCCGCAGTAGGATTTCATCGGAGCTGGACCGAGCACTTGCAGGGTTCTATTCGAAATGGATCCAGTTCCACTCGGATTCTATTCGAGCTGGACCTAACCATTTCAGGATTCTATTCGAGCTGGACCGATCCCCAGTAGGATTCTGTTAGAGCTTGATCCAGCGATATTAGAATTTTATTAGAGTTGGCTCGAGCCCCAGGAGGGTGTTAATACAGCTGGATCGAGCCGTAGTAGGATGCTATTAGAGTTGGACCGAACCGTGGTAGGATTCAAATAGAGCAAGATCTAACCGCAGCCAGATTTCCTTAAAGCTGGGTCGAGCCCTCGCAGGGTTCTATGAGAACCCTGTCGTGCCCCACGGGGGTCCGAGTAGAGCTGAGCCAATGCCGAACGGGATTCTACTCGAGCCGGATAGGGTTATTATCACCCGTAGGGTGGTCTATCACCCAGATAGAGGTTGGGGGGTTGGAACGGAAGTGACTCCAACCGGGAAGTCGGTTTCGGTTTCGGTTCGTGTCGCGCGTGCGGGCGAGGCGAAGCTGCGCGAGTTCCACCCATAGTAGAGGCCATCTATTGCCGAAAGGGCCGCCCCCCAAGCGGCGGGCGTGGCCCCCGGTTGTCCCAGCGGTTGTCCCGATGTTTGTTGTGGTTTTCCCGATGGTTGTCCCGATGGATGTCCCGATGGTTGTCCCGATGGTTGTCCCGATGATTGTCCCGAGGGTTGTCCCGATGGTCGTCCCGATGGTCGTCCCGATGGTTGTCCCGATGGTTGTCCCGATTGGTGCCCCGAGGGTTGTCCTGACGGTTGCCCCGATGGTGGTCCCAATGGTTGTCCCAATGGTTGTCCCGATGGTTGTCCCAATGGTTGATAGATAGACCGATAGATCGATAGATGAAGTTGGATGATGTCCCGATGGTTGTCACGATGATTGGCCCGATGGTTGATAGACAATGGTTGTCCCGATGGTTGTCCTGATGGCTGATCGATGAATAGGTAGGTAGATTTATAGATGCATAGAGACAGATATATCTATATATAGAGATAGAAGTTGTTACATGTATTGGTAGAGAGACATATATATATATATATATATATATATGTATACAGATCCATAGAGACAGATGTATTCATTGACATGTATACAGTGCTTGATTGATTGACTGATTGATTGATTGATTGTTTGATCGACTGGTAGACTGATCGGTTGATATATTTGTAGGATTGATATGTTGCTAGATTGATAGATGGGCAGATTGATTGATGCATTTGTATATTTGTATGATTGGTATATTGATAAATTGATAAACGGTTGTCCTAAACAGATACCTAGATAGATAGGTCGATGGATAAATTGGCAGATGTGCGCGACAATGGGGAAGTTAAGGAAACCACCAAATAACCCAGAGCCATCGCAAATCGACCGCCTCCCCATTCCCCGCCCCCAAGCTCCTTATCACCCGTAGGGTGGTCCTATCGGTAATCCCTCAGAGTTGGATCGAGCGTTCGTAAGACTTTATTAGGGGTGGATCCAGCCCCAGTGCCATTCCATGATAGCTGGATCGAACCCCAGTAGGATTCTATGACAGTTGGTTCGAGCCCTGGCAGGATTACATTAGAGTCGGTTTGAACCCTCGTAGGATTGTGTGAGATCTGGAGCAAGCCGGTCGTAGTCGTCTGTCGTCGTCGGTCGTCGTCGTCGTCGTCGTCTTTGGCCGTCGCCGTCGTCCACTGGTCGTCGTCGTCGTCCAGTGTCGTCGTCATCGTCGTCGATTGTCCGTCGTCCGTCCTCCGTCGTCCGCGTGGTTTCAGTCGTCGTCTTTCGTCGTTCGTCATCTGTCGTTTGTCGCCCGTTGTCTCTGCCGTGGTCGTTGTCGTCGTCGTACTTGATCGTCGGCGGTGCCCGTCCTCCTTGGCCGTCGTCGTCGTCGTCCATCGATTGTCGTCGTCGTCGTCGTCTTGCGTCGTCCGTGCTCCGTTGTCCGCGTCGTCGTATTTGACGTTGTGCGTCGTTCGTCCTTCGTCGTTCGTCGTCTGTCGTCTGTCGTCTGGCGTCCTTCGTCCGTCGTCTCTCGTCGTCGTCGTCGTCGTTCTCATCGTTGTCGTTTTCGTTGTCGTTCTCATCGTTGTCGTTTGCGTTATCGTCGCCGCCGCCGCTGACGTTGTCTCCGTCCTCGACGTCTTCGTCATCGCAGGCGTTCTTTGCCAGTGGCGCGTCGGGGAAATAGGGCTCCGCCCCCCCTGTTCGACCCCCCCCGCCTGGAAAAAGAGGTGGGGGCCCCCCAGGTTCGAAGCACCACCCCGCTCCCTTGAGATCCTGGCGTGCCAATTTTTCCGAGCTGGGCGTTTTCGTTTTTTTTGTTCGAGCCCCAGGGCCCTCATGGATCGATCTGGCTCGAAACTTGACGCAAAAAGGGGGTCTAGGGCTCCAGGCGCGATTTCTTTTACGAAGTTGCAATGTTTTCGCGCTGTCGGATCTCAGGGGCGGAGGGAGGGGGAGGGCCGATTAGAGGGGCAGGTGTCCCGCGGGGGTGAGCGGGGGTCCCGGTTTTCCAGGCGCGCCGGATGTTTTGGCCCCCCTCCCCGTCGCGGGGTGTTTCCCGAGCGAGCGTCCACGGAACGCGGTCAGCTGTTTGAACAGCTATGTCTTGGACTTGCTAAGAGCACTGACGTGGTTGATTGGTTTTGACATGCGCGCGGCGGCGCGCGCACACGCCTCCTTGGTTTCATACATGTGTTTCTTGTAGTTGTGTGTTCTGCTATGTGACGCTATTTTTGCTGAGCGCTCTTTTTAGATCCACGCATGTGCACCGCATCGCATTATGCGACAGGGATGGGGGAGGACAAATAACTCCGGGTTCGGGGTGGGGGTCGAGATATTTGTTGTTTGGGCAGGACTTATGTGTCCGTTTTGACGTCGCCGAGTCGAACGCCCTTGCAATCATCCCACCCACCCACTCGCAACTTGTTGGCAAAAGTCAACTAGGCGGCGACAACGCCGATGACGAAGACGATGGTGATGATCATGATGACGGCGGGGACGTTTCGACGACAGTTGTCGTGATGAAGTTGATGTCGATGGTGACGTCGGTGGCGACGATGACGCTGCCGATGATTTTGGCAATGGTGCTGGTAAGGATGATAAGGACGTGCGCGCAGAAGTTTGACGATTACGACGACGACGAAGACATCGAGGACGACGACGACGATGATGAAGATGATGATGATGATGATGATGATGATGATGATGATGATGATGATGACGATGATGATAATTGATAATGATGAAGATGAAGATGATGATGAATGTTCAGATGGTGGTGGTAGTGATAATGATGACGATGGTGATCATGATGATGGCGATGGCGACGATGGCGATGATGATCATGATTGTGCTGGTGAGGATGAGGAAGTGTGCGCTTGCAGTATAGATCACCGAGCAGGAATTGTGTTTTCCGTATGCCGTTGAATACGTCTTGAACCGAAGGTATTGGAAGGAATTCGACGTGTGCACGCGCGGAGACGCGCACGAGGTAGCGACAGCGCTGGTCCGAGAAGGCGTGCAAGTGAGTCCCGACGTGCGTCAAATACTGATTTCTAAGCGGGCCTCGCCACGCCACCTCCCCCCTTCATGCAAGTAAAATTGCAGGAGTCTAAAGGAAGACGGCTTCATCACAGACCGTCACGACTCAGGATGCAGAGCCAGACCTGGGGAAAAGATTGGGATTCCTGGGGACCCCGAGTTGAAAAGCAGTTGAGACATCGGCTGTCTGGGACCTGATCGTCATCGGCGCCTCGCGAATCTTCTTGCGGCACTGCACCGCCAGACTGGCACGCTGCCCCTGGACCGAGGGGGGAGGGTCCAGCCCCTCTGGCTGGGGAGGACCGCCGACGCTCAGCTGCCGCCCTCGGTTGCCTTTGGCGTAGCAGGTTTGATCCCGACCCAGACATGCTCGCGTCGTGACGAAAATAACGACGTTAATCTTTTGACAGTTTTCGGCCTCCAGTGGCCCTCGCCGGGCCCCGGAATCCGACTAGATACCCGGGATGAAACGCCGGTCCTGAGGAAGGGAAGGGGTCCAGACCACGTTGTGGAAAAATCACGACGTCGGGGGCCTGGGCAGGGGCTTGATCCCGAGCTTCTCCGACTGGATCTGGCCGTGGCCGAAGCCGGCGGTTGCTTCCTCATCGCGCGGCGCATCTCTCCCGATGGAGCCCGCTCGGCCAGGACTGCGGGAGAGATGAATGGGGTGGTGGGAGAAGATGATGTCAGCGAGCGGGCCCCAAACAGTTCGCTCGTGCAACAGGAGTGGAGCCCCATGTGTGCGGAAACCCACGTGTGTGGAGTTTAATGGGAACCCATGTGCTTAGAACCCCGCCCATGTTGTGTGCAGGCCCGTGCGTGTCGAGCCCAATGTGAACGTATACCTCTGCATGTGGACCCTCGTGAGTGAGTGTGTGTTGGTGTAAGCCACGTGGTCAGTCGGGCGGGAAGCCACAGGGGTCCAATCTGCCACCGGAAAGTGCCGCAGACAGTGCCAGTGGGGCAGAAAGTCATGAGGTGTGGGCGCGAAGCCACACGGGTCAAAGCAGACACCGAAATGGCCACGGGGGGCCCAAGCAGGTGGAGGAGAATGGGCGTCCTTTTTTCTTTCCTCTTTCGAGGAAGAAGAACCAGCATGAACATGCGCCTCCGAGGTCCGCGCGGATGGTAAAGCACCGCCAGGGGGTTTCAGCGCCGATCCGAGAAATCCGCGCCGACATCCGAAAGTTTAGGTTGATGGCGATGTGTTTTTGCTTCTGCTCCTGCGCCGGCAACTTCCAGTGTGAGGGACACGCTAAGATCTTCTCCTGCCCTTGGAAGGTGTTTTTTCCTTCTCCTCCTCCTCCTCCTCCTCCTCCTCCTCCCCAGGGCTGACTACACCCTGACGCCGCTCAAGCTCATGCAGCTAAAGAGCCGATGATAGAAACAGAGGCACTCGCTGTAAAGAAAACGCTCACGGTCGAGGTTGACGACATGGTTTCCCAGCTTGTCCTGGTCAGGCAAGCAGCTCGTGCGGTTTGGCGCAAAAACTGCAGGTTCGCCCAGCGCATTATTGTCTCTTCAGCTGAGGCCGCCTCGTGCTTAGCTGTTGTCGGCAGCGACGTAACCATCACACACCCCGAGATGTTCTAGAGCTGGATGGCGGGGGTTCACTTCCACGCAGCGGAGAAGGACATCGCCATGATCCAGGGTGGGACCACCATGGCCCGCAGGAAGAAGGGCTTGGATTGCCGTATGCCAGCTGCCGAACGACGCGCACAGCGCTGGGACCTTTTGGCAAGCGGATGGTGCTACGCGGAGCGGAAGAAGGTGAACGAATACACCTACACCAACACGGCCAACTACAGGCTCTCACACGCTACTGGGCCCCGATTTACACCAACATCGCCATCCATCCTGACGCGGCGCGCAGCTGCATCTGCCAGTTCCTGGGCCCCCACGTCGACATGGACCTGCCCCCACCCAACTCCGACGACATGTCCAAGAGAGCCCGCCGCATGGCCAGAGTCTGCTCAGCACCAGGGGTCGACGGCCTTCCTTACCGCGCCTGGGCATCCATCCCGTTCTGCTCTGAATTTATTTGGGAAGCTGCGCTCTGGCTGATCAGCGGAGAGCGTCTCCTACGCTGCACGGTGGACACGAAACAAGTTTTTTGTTGTCCAAAGGAGTACACGCCGACGACCATCCCGATGGAGGCGCCATCTGAGGCCCCAGCGACGTCCGCACGCTCGGCCTCCGCAGCACTGACGCGAAACTCCTCGCAGCGATGCTCAACTTGGCCATCTGCCCGCTCGTCAAAGCCCGCGTCCCGTCTGCACAGAGAGGCTTCGTTCCTTGCAGACGCTTCACCGACAACGTCTTAGAGCTGGACATGGAGTCCCGCATCGCCAGCTTCATGCTGGGTGTTCATGACCAACATCCTCTTCTGATCGCGCTGGATTTCGGCCAAGCCTTCCCAAGCTTCTCACAATAATGTTTCATGATTGTCCTGGGAGAGTTGGCGGTGCCCTCGGCTTCCCTGGCGGCGGCTCGCAGCCTGTAGTCCTCTGTCAAAGCGATCGCGGCAGTTGACGGCATGCTGGCTCTCCTGTTCGCCATCGCAGGCGGCCTCATCCAGGATTGCGCGCTTTCTGGCAAACCGTGCGATCTCGCCACCATCCCCATCATCGTCTCCATTGAGGCCATACTGGACAGAGCTGCGCTCGGCATGTTCAGAGCCTGCGCGGATGTCATCGGCGGCGTCCTTTTTTCCCTCCGCAGCCTCCCGAAGCCCACCAACGCGATGGAGCTGGCGGCCCTGCGCGCGACCCTGGGCTTCCGGCTGGGGCCCTCTGCCGTTGCTCTCAATTGGAAAGCCCCCGGCGCGCGTTCAAATACCACGTCGCAGTGCTGGCTACAGCGGCAGCGCCGATGAGCACATGCGCCTGGCTTTACAAAGCTCGCGCGAACTCGGCACCCAGCCACGTTGCCCAGCCAGCGCCCCCCCTCCCCCCGCGAGCTACGCTTCCGAGGAGACCCGCCAGCTGGTCAAGATTTGCAGGCACGCGGCGGGCACCTCCCGCCTGGTATATTATTTCTCGTTGAGCGAATGGGGCGGGCCCAGGCTCCTATCTGCGCGGCGCGTGGCCCGAGCTGCTCTCGCCCGATCTGCGCCGATCACCCGCCCGCGGGCATCGGAGTTCCAGAGACGTCTCCTGGCCGCCGCCAACAGATGAATCGACGATCGAGCGCTAGCCGAGCTTCGGCCCCCCCCGGCCTCACCATCTGGAGCGCGCCTGCCTCCGCGACAACGCTCGACGAGATCAAGGAGGGCCGCCTCGACCACAACCCGTGCGCAGACACCCCGAAAGTCGTCGCAGTGATCAGAGTCAAGCTTGCCGCGCCAAGTGCAACATGCAAGTGCCGGAAGGTTGTCTATGGCGCCCTGGCGGCAGAATGGAACCAGCGGGAACTGCGGGCTATTCCGCATCGCCCTCCTACGTGACAGGCCATTACCATCCTAGTCTTCATCCGACGCTGGACGAAATGGTTCCTCGACCGCTGCGCCGAGATCCGTTGCGCGCCACGGTGGCGCAAGCAGCTGCTGCTCTCCGCCGCGCCCCCCGCATGGGTGCATGTGCTCCTGCGATCGCTGGCTGGTGGATGGCTCGCCTCGCGTCGGACCCCACGTCCCAGCGGCAAGAGCTCGCGCGTATTTGGCTGCGAGCACGAAGCTGGCGACGCACCTCATCTACTCTCATGCCGCAGGCTCATGCACGGGCTGGCCACGGCACGATCTGGCGGGCGGATCTTCCTGGACAGCGCCTCCCTGCTGAGATGGGGCAGCATCGACTCAGGCGAGGACAGCCTTGACCTCTTCTTGCACGCACGCGTGACTTACAACGTACTGCGGTCCAAAGACTGGTGTAAAGGCATGGAAAACGGGGCCTGGTCCATCCAGACTTAGCGCGGCGTTGGCGCGGCATTGGCGTGGGCGTGGCGCGGGCGGGGGCAGGGCGTGGTTTTCGTTTAGCTGTTTCTTGCTATGTTTTGTTATGCTGTCGTTTTCATGTGATATCCCTCGCGATCGCGTTGGTTTTGCGGGTCGGGCCTCAACATGGCGCCCGAAACATAAAGGCGTCTTGAGAGACGCGCGTATTTTTCAGATCGCCTAAACAGAGGGCGCGCACTTCGGGCGGACGGGTCTCTTCTGTCTCCCAGTTGTTGCCAGGTGCAGTTTGGGGTGGAATTGGAACCGCCCGCGTGCCCATCAATCCTCAGGGCCCTAGTCAGAATGTCGCCCCGCCCCGAGCAAGGGGCCCGCCATCCACCGCGCCTCGTTCCGCGTGACCTCCAACAGTTCGAGCGGGCTACGGGGGTGGTCATATTTTTCCTTTTCCTCGATCTCACCCTCCTAACCTTTCGCCTTTCCCTTTCCCCGTCCTCTTCAATCCCCGCGGTCCCCGCATCGCTCCGCTTCCTTTTTCTTGTCTGTTTTGCAATCGCTCTCTTTCCTCGACTCATTCCTCTCGTCCTTTTGATTTTCTCGTTCTTCCTGCCCCTCCCGCCCCCTCGCCATCCTCATCCCCTCCTAAGCGACGAGCCGTTCCCCGGTCATTCATCGCGTCCTCGCCCCCTCCCCCTTTCCCCCGCCCAGTCTATGCTGGCGGGGGGCTCGGGCAGCTTTCTTGGGCGACGTTTCGAGGTGGCCCGCGTTGGGGATTCGCTCTGTCAGAGCGGCCCTCGCCGCGATGTCGCGCCCGCGAGTGGCAGCGGTGCGCGCGAGCATCCCTTCGCGCGCCGCCCGTGCCAGCGCTCGAGCGCCGGGTAAACGGCGGTCGCGGAGGTCATCCAGGGGGGGCCGCGGCGCTCGACGCGCGCGCCGTTGTCGGCGCGCGCGTATCCTGTCCGCGCCGATGCGCCCGCGCGCGTGTCCGAGCAGGCGCGGCGGGCCTCCCTTTCCAGTTCTCGCCGGCGCGGAACGCCGTTTGCGATTCGCGAGCGGCGTCGGGAATTCTCCGCGGCAAATCGCGGGGCCCTCGGCCGCCGCGGCGTCGTTGCCGCGAGACGTCGGCGCAGTTCGTTGCGCGCGGTGGCCCCCCGACCTCGTGCTCGCAGTTTCGTCGGTTGCGAATGGCCGCGCCCGGGCCTCGTCGAAACCTGGTGTTCATGCGCGGCCCTCGGGCGCCCTTGGCGCTGAGTCTTGCGGGGGCACATGGACCGCCTGCGCGATCCAATGCAAGCCTTTACAGAGACTGGGCCACCATCCCCGAGCTCGAAGCGGCTAAAGGAGCCCTCGAGCTCAAGGCTCTCTCGGATCCTACGCGCAGATCGAGGGCCCGACCTGCGACAGCGATCATGGCCACGGCGTGGAGGTGGGGCGGGGGCCGGCGCCCTTCCGGGCGCCGACGCAAGCGTCGAAGCCCGCGACGCCCTCGAGTCACACCTCGCACGTCGCCCACCACAGCCGAGCAGCGCATCGAACAGCGCCAGCTCCTCGCCGACATCCTCAAGCTCATCGGGCAGCGGCGTCTCCAGCATCGCGGAATTCTTCGATGCTCTGTCACCGCTGCCCTCCCTTTCTCACGCCGCTCCCCCAGTGGCGACACGAGCGCGACAGTGGCGGCCTCGTGTCCGAAGACATTCTCAGATTCCTCGTCGGCGCCGACAGCGTGGGATGGCAGGCTGGGCTTACCTCGCGCCCTCGCAGCACCCCCCAAGGCGACGCGCGCCCGTCGGCCACTGCAGCCGCGGGGCCGCCACGAACAACGGCGACGCGAACTCGCGGATCCGGTGGCGAGCTAGGCCCAGAACTGGTTGCCCTCTCTATACGCGCGCACCGGCAGCTCGGACTTCTAGCAGCGGCTGGACTGGTGTATTTCTTGCGCCAGGGATACTCTGCGCAACGAGGGGTTCGAGCCGATCGTCGGGCTCTTCTCTGGCTCGTGGGCCAGAGGGGTATCGGGCCCCGACTGCGGGAGTAGCTGGCGTAAGATATTTGCATGGCGGGATGTGACAGCCCTGCAATTTCACGGGAACGGCTACGGCCGCGCCTCCAGCCACCGTGGCCCGACAACGAACACCGTCGCCTACAGGCCATCCGCATGGGGGCGTTCGAGCACATCCGCCAGCGATCTTGGGCCCGACGCGACGCGCATGCGATGGGGCGAACGCCAGAACCTCCTGCGGGAGAGGCCTTCCCAGCCATGCGCGCCGCCGCTCCATCTTGCGCCGCGGCGCGCTTCGCTACCGCATCTTCTGGGCGACCAACGCGGGGCTCACGATGGCCGAGCTGACGGCGGCTACCTCGCAGGGGCACCCTTCGGCCACCCACCCGACGAGAACAGCGCCAGCGTCGACCTAGACGACTACCCGAGTCCGACTGACACCGACATCCAGATGATGGACGGCGACCACGATGCAGCTCGCACGGAGGGATTGGATGCGGTCGAAGGCGGTGCCGCCTTGCGCGAAGACGGCACGATGTCTGACGAGGAATTGTTGACGCTTCGCGTATCCCCACCAGCCCATCCAGAAACGATGCTCAGGGGAGTTGAGGTGATCAGGGAAGTCGGGGAGCATGCAGAATAACAAAGGGCGGGGGAAGCTGTCACAGACCCCGAGAGGGGGAGGATGGAAGAGGAGTCGTCGTCGTCGTCGTCGTCGGAGGAGGAGGAGGAGGAGGAGAGGAGGAGGAGGAGGAGGAGGAGGACGGAGAAGGAGGAAGAATCGGAGGAGGAGGAGGAGGAGGGGAAGGAGCTTCTTGGGGGTCTTTTGAGGGCCTCTTGGAGGGCTTTTTGGGCGCCTTGGGGCATCTTGGGCGCCTCTTGGGACCCTCTTGAGGCGCTCTGGGGAGCCTTCGGGGCGCTTTTGGGGCCATCTTGGAGGGAGTCGATCAAACAAGAGGGGGGGTTTAATTAGCGTCCCCCCTCGGAAGCCCCTAAAATCGCCTCTTGGACCCCTCTTGGAACGCTCTTGGAGTGCTCTTGGGCGCTCTTGGGGCCGTCTTGGGGCTCTTTTGGGGCTCTCTTGGGGCCCTCTTGGGCCATCTTGGAGCCATCTCCAGGCCTCGGATGGCCATCGGAAGCGAAAAGGCGAGAAAGCAAAAATCATTGATTTTCCTTAGGTTTTGGGACGATTTTGGCCTCTTCGGGGCCTCCTTGGGGAGCTGTTTGGCCACTTGGAGTTATCTTGGGGCCGTCTTTGGGCTTCTTGGAACCATCTTAGGAGCCATCGTGAGCGATCTTGCGCTATCTTGAGCCATCTTGGAGCTCATCTTGGGTTCTCTGAGGCGCTCTTGGAGCCGTCTTGGGCCATCTTGGACGCTCTAACTACCCGCGGCCCCCCCCGTCCAGGTCCAGGGGAGGGGGTAGGGGGAGGGGTAAACCCCTCCCCAAGGGGGAAGAGGGAGGGGTGGAAGAGGATCTGCTCTAGACCACCTACGCCCAGAGGGCTGGTGGGATTCGGGTACTGTTTCGGGGGCTCTGCCATCTTTCCACAGCAACAACGACGACGACTGCCCCGACATGGAATCATACCACCTCGCGAGCCTCGCGGCGGAGGCCAGCCGCGCCGCCGGCAACGCATCGGACGACATCCAACCTCACCCCGACGCAGCGCCTTCTGTCGGCCAGAGAGCTGCTCGCCACTCTGGCCCCCGCGACCACATCGGCGACTGCGGCCGCGCTGGCAGTGGTAATGACAGCTTCATTATGCCTGCTGGGAGCGACGGTCCAGACATGCCTGGTGACACTTCCCTGATGGTGCAAGAGTTCACGGGGGCTGCCCGCGACTGCCCGTTGGGGCAGCTAGGAACGCTGGCCCCACCGCCTCCCGACGACCAGCCAGGCCCCACACCTATTGGCGGCACTGACGCACCGCCAGCACCTCCGTCCTCCGATTCGGACGATTTCGAAGCCGCGCTAGTTGCTCACGGGCTCACGGTACATTGCCCGAGCGGGACGGGTGGAAACTCCCATTTTCGCCGCGGCCCCGCTGGAACGGCTGCGCCCGCAGCAGACGAGGCTGACGGAGCAACAGAGCGTCGTGGGCCAGTGACGGGTGAGTTGGAACCTTGCACAGC
Organism: Prorocentrum cordatum; assembly: GCA_963575745.1. NCBI lineage: Eukaryota > Dinophyceae > Prorocentrales > Prorocentraceae > Prorocentrum > Prorocentrum cordatum. The sequence goes on from CAUYUJ010001818.1 coordinate 80,716, forward strand.
GGAGTTTTCGCAAGGTGCCGCTCACGTGCTCCGACCCTGCCAAGCTGCGCGACTACCTGAACAAGCTTTGGGAGTTCCTTCTGTCTCCATGCCACTTGGGGTCGCGACGGAGGTGGGGGCCTCCGCGATCTCGCCGGAGCGGGCTGATGACGAGCGCGAAGATAATCTACAGGCATGGGCTCTGGCTCCCCCCGCTGTCTCTAGGTCGCTTGGGGATGCGACGGGGGCGGGGGCCTCCCCCGCGACCTCATGGGCACAAGGTGCAAACGCACATGGCGCTCCTCCAAAAGGCTTCCTCCGGCTCCTCCCACTGCCTCTATGCCGCTTGGGATTGCGACGCAGGCGGGGGCTTCGACCTCACAAGTACAAGCAGCTGGTTCACAATATGCACCTCCTTCTGCAGTGATACTGGAGCATGACACTGTCCATATGTCGCCTGGGCCTGCGACGGATGTAGGGGGCCTTCCCTGCGACCTCACTTGACGATGGAGGCCCCCGCGGAGGAGACGAGCAACATCGAGCGGATTGACTACGGCACCGACGCGGACAGGGCGACAGCCCGCGACATCAGCGACGACGAGGCGCCGACCCACGAGAACACCACCTTCGACCTTGCTGGCCTCCCGCCAGCCGGCTCACGGTTCGATTCTGCCGAGGACGACTCTGCCGTCGACCTCGACCTCCCGCAGGCGCCCACCGACAAGGCGCTGAGTGGCAGGCCCCGCCGCGGCCGCGGCTGCGGTGCATGTAGAGCAGCGGGGAGAACCCGCGCTCTGAGGTCGCTCGCTCCTCCTCCTCCTCCTCCTCCTCCTCCTCCTCCTCCGTCTCCTCCTCTTTTTCCTCTTCCTCCTCCTCCTCCTCCTCCTCTTCCTCCTTTTCTTCGTCCTTCTCCTCCTTTTCCTCCTCCTCCTCCTGGTCCTCCTGGTCCTCCTCCTTTTTCTTCTCCTTCTCCTCCTTGTCCTCCTCCTCCTCCTCCTTCTCCTCCTGGTCCTCCTGGTCCTCCTGGTCCCGCTCCCCCTTCTTTTCCTCCTCCGCCTCCTCCCTTTAGAAGTATTGGCGACGGGTCGGCGCCAAGCTTTATTGCAGAGTTTTGAAAAAGTTGGGATCGTGAACGTATCTTCGGCTGCCCAGGCGATCTGCCCCCAGGCATGCCCCCAGCTAAGAGTTGCTCCCCTCGTCGGTCGGAGAGCGCTGGGGGGCAAGATGTCGCACGTTTCGCAGAGCTTACAGCAGTGGGGGTCTACGTAAATGATGTGGTTTTCTGTTCCAGGTGCGGTCGTACAGCCACGACCGACCCACGGCACCTGACTTCAGCATGTGATCTCCCCACAGGCAAGGGGAAACATACTTTGGCACGTATTCGGAAATGGCGAGCATGAAGACTCATATTTCGGATCGGGGCTCAAGATCGGCTACCTTGAGATCCTGGCGTTGCATTTTTTTCGCAACGGGCGTTTTTGCTCAGCTTCGGACCCCGGGGACCCTCACAGATCGATCCGGCTCGAAAAATGACGCAGAACGATGGGATCCGTGGCTCCGGGCGTGATTTTCTGTGATGTTGCATGTTTTCTGCAACGCCGGATCTCAGGGTACACGTAAGAGTGACCTTTCGCCAGAGTGGCCTTTTGCTGCGTGCACAGATGGGTCCCCAAATGGCTGAATGCGAAGCGGTGGAGGCGGCTTGCGCGCCCAGGTTTGGCCCCCCCGCGTCCCCCGTTTAGCCGCGCACCAAAGGTCATTCTTACGCGGGGTCACTCTTTACGTGCAGCCCAAGATCTCGGGTCGGGGTTAAGAGACGGGGGCCAATCCAAACGGGGGTCAGCCAGAGCGCCTGATCTTGCATGATCCTGCAAGGCCAGGATTGCATCGACCCGGGCTTGGGTGCAGGATCCCGACTGACACGGGGTTGGATTGACCAAGGTCAGCAGATCCCCGATGGGGGAACAGACGAAAGCATGAGCATACGTTTCCAGAGCTTCGCGCGGTTTTCTCGGACATCGGGGCTGGAGCCCCCATGGCGGTGCCTCTGGCGCCGCTGGGTCCAGCGACGATCTGAGAAGTCTGCGCGGAACTCCAACAGTTTATGCTTACACCCGACATTTTAAGAAAACGCGTTCATTCCCATGGACTTCAGATTTCGCTCAAGAAAGTCAAGAATCTGGACTGGGCCCTGGGCCTCTTCTTGGAGCTCTGTTTATCGTCGACCCGTTGTATCGCTGGACCTGGACTGCTGTTTGAGAATGCGCTTGGGGTGAAGACCATTTCCTTAGCAGGGGTGGAGCTGGCATCCCCCAGCCCACGGGGCGGGTCGAGGGCCACAGGTGGTGTCCCCACCAGCGACGCTCGCTGGATGAGGGAAGTTGCGGAGTTTGCCGCCACTCGGGTGCTACTTTTTTTATCATTCAACGCTGAGACCGTGCACTGCGTCCGAGACTCTTGCTCGCTTGCTTGCTCATCTCTCTCCTCCTGGCGCCTGGCACCTGATGACATCTGTGTCTCCTGATGCTGCCGTTGCCCCACCCGGCGGCGCCGTCTGGTGCGGCAGGTGGGGCAATTCAAAAAAGGGGCGATCTCTGCGTCGGCGGACGGGGAATGCGATGGACGACGGAGGGGGGAGATGCAACGAGGGGGGGAGACGAAGAGGGAGGAGGGAGGGGGGGGGGACGCACCGAGGGGCCAGGAAGCGGAGGGCGAGCTGGCCCGAGCGCACGGACCGACGCACGACGAAAGGAGCCACCCCTCCTCCTCCTCCTCCTCCTCCTCCTCCTCCTCCTCCTCCTCCTCCTCCTCCTCCTCCTCCTCCTCCTCCTCCCCCGTAGCCATTTTGGCTCAAGGCTATGAGCCGTCCCGACGACCGCGAGTCTTTCGGGGCGACATCAGAGCGCGAGGGAGGTTCCGCTTTGAGGCCACTCTCCAATCCAGTCATCTGGTGCCGCTGATCCGCGGACAGACCCCAGGTTTTACAGAGCCTGCACTGGCAGGGACGGGCTCCTGCCACCGAGCTTTCTCTCCGCTCCAGTCGGTTTCAGGTGCTCATGGGCGGCGATCGCCACGGCAGGAAGTCCCGCAAGGCGAAGGAGGAACGGCGTGCTCCTACGGCATCATCCCGATCTGCCTCTTCTTCCCCGCGTGCCTCTTCGCCGTCGTCTCGGCTGCGTGATCCTCGCGAGTCTCACGGTGCTGCTGACTATCGTGAGCGTGACCGCCTTCGAGCTCGGGACCGTTACCTTCCTGCTGCCAGTGATGCTTCTGCTGAGGGCTCCCGACGCTCCCGCAGCGCTGGCCGTGGCACCTCTCCCGCCATCGTGGACGGCCCCAGTGGAACGCAGCACTATGGCATCGCCACACCCATCACTGCTGACGAGGTGCAAGTCCAGGCTCCACCAGCTACTGTGGGCGCAACCGCAACGCCCTCCCCGTCGCCCTGGCCGACACCACCAGCTTCGAGACCGTGGGCGACTCCTGGTGGTTCCGCTGAAGGCCGAGTACCTGATCCCTGGGTTGCCGCGGCCGCTTCCCATGGCCCCGCGTCTCACGATGCTGGTGGCCCCGCTGCCATGTCCTCTGACTCCTTCCAGGCGGAGGCCATGCAAGCTTTCACACAGAAGGCGATGGAGACCATACTGGCACAGCTTCCTGCCGCGCTCAGTGCAACCACGGTTCCGCTCATGGAGAAGTACGAGGAGCGTTTCAACCAGCAGTTGCGCCGCGTCGACGGGGAGATCCATGCACAACGCGCTCGCTCGGACTTGCTCGACAATACCGTGGCGGGCCTGGCACATCGCCTCTCGCATCTGGAGCAGGAGCTCGACCTGGCAAAGGCGAAGCCGCGTCCTCCCATTGTGCCGAACCCAGAGTGGGACAGAGACGTGGACCACACTATCCTCACGGTGCGGGCTTCTTCTGCTGTGGCCAAGAACGCTCTGGCCGCGGCATTGGCACCATGGCTTACGGAGGCAAACGTCCCCCTCGGTGATGGTGCGGAGCTGCACGGAGAAGATGTGGCGAAATCGTTTACCCTCGCCTTTCAAGGCCCCATGGAGGCAACCCGCACGTCGAGGCGGCGTCAGGCGCAGCAGCAACTCCGTCTCCCAGATGGATCATGGCGCTCATTTCGTGTTGATGTGGGCACTGAGGCAGCGCCGCTGCACATCTCCGCGGGCAAGAACAACAAGATGGTGGCCACGGAGGTTGCATGCAAGAAGTTACAGCGATGTCTCGGGGACCGTGGCATTCGCACGTACCTCGACAAGGACAACGGCCAACTCTTGGCCAAATGGGAGCCCCTGGTGCGCGTGCTCCCTTTACCTGGAAGCAAAACCCCTGAGGTACGGTGGAGTGGGTAACGAGGTGTTTGGAGTTGGCTTCCTGGCATTCACGACCTGGAACACGGGTGCCCTTTTACACTACAGACCAGCGATTTTGAGCAGGAAGCTCAGCTACCTGAGCAAACTGATGGGGGCTGGCAAAGCAGTGGCGCTACAGGACATCCACGGTGGTGAACGTGCCATGGAAGAAGCTCTTCAACGGATTCGCTGTACTTCTCACACTTGCTGGGTTTCTGACTCTGGAGTTCCTCGGACAGGAGGCGTTGCCACCCTCGTTCCGACTGGCGCACATGTCCGATCCACGGGGAAGAGCTTTGTCGCTGGTCGGGTACTGCTAGTCACCATACACAATTCAGAAGTGGACTTCACGATCTACCATTGGAACGTGCACAATTTTGCCCTTGACGCCGCCAGCCTGAAGGAGGTTCATGCTTGTCTTCGGTTGCAATTACAGCGAGTGCGCGATCATCCCTTGATGTGCACAGTTGTCCTTACAGGCGACTTCAACATTTCGGCGACGCCCATCAATCCCCGTCGTGGTGATGCTCACCCCTGCACTCCAAGTTCGTCAGGTCGTGGGGGGCAGGATTCAGCCCTGCAAAGTCACTACCCCACGACCACAAGCTCACCGCGTTCGGCATCTTCTGCGACAGCGCTGGCCACATGCACACCACCTTCAGGGCCATGGTTGTCAAGTTCGGCCTCATCATCGGTGTCTTCCTTTCCCTGCTCTCCCCCGTCAGCGTCTTCCCCCAGCGCCGCGACTTCGGAGAGTGCGCAGGGGCCGCCTTCTCTCACAGCGTCGTCGCATGCCAGTGTGGGCCATGGTGGTGATCCGACCCTGCGGGTTGGCTCTACTCGTGCTTCCCGTCCTGGCGACTCCAACTGGCAGAAAATCTTTGGGGGGATGACGGAGCTCGCATCAGAGGCGCCAACTCATTGGCGCGCCCCGACTGCGTGCGAGTCCAAAATCGATCGTCTCTTCGTCGCATCCCCTCCATGGCTTCTTTGTCAGTCTGCCCAGCTTGTTTCGGTCCGTGATGAACCGCGCGAGTTGGCCCACCGGGGTATCTCTGATCACTCGCCTCTGGAGATCATCTGGCGCCCTCGGGATCACGTTCGTGCGAAACGCCAAAGGCCCCTCCCTCGGTGGGTGTACAAGGATAAGATTTACGCTCAGCTGGTCTCCCACATGGAAGCCCAGGTTCAGATTGATGATCTCGCCTTCGACCCTCCGCGCGTGCTCGCTGCTGCTACTGCTGTACGTCAGGCTGCAGGTCTTCTCGCTCGCAATGCCATCTGTCGTGCCGCACTATCCTCTCTGACTTCTCGGGCCATGATTTCCCGTTCGATTGCGCGATGTGTCTGGCGAGGTGATGCTCGTCTTGCCCGTGCCCTTCTCTTTCAGCACCCCTGGACACAGAGTCTCACACGTGTTGAAGGTGAGGTAGTTTCTTTCATTGACCCTGGTGGCCTTCATGATCTCCATAGTCTGTGGCAACAGCAGGAAGCAGAATCGAAAAGCGTTAGAGTCAGAGCTCAACCAGTCGTCGTCCACCACGGTCAAGGCTCGTCTCGCAGGGCGTCGTCGGGCGCTCATTCGGTCTGCCCAGTTATGGAATCCGCTTTCAAGACGTAAGTACTTAGCGTCGGTCGCGGCCACGGAGATGATCTCGATTTCAGAGATGCTTGCGGGTGGTTCCCTGGCGTCGGAAGTAGTTCCTCCCTCCCAGGCCCCGATGGTGGACGCCCTGGCCTCGTACTGGGGCCCTGTGTTCTCCAAGACCCATTCGGCCCCCTCCATCGCCCAGAAATACATCGACCGATTCAGCAGCTCGGAGGATTTCACAGAGGTTCGGCCACCCGTCCTTCGTGATGTGGAGCGCGCACTTGAACAGTCGAACTGGTCCGCCCCTGGCCCCGATGGGCTTCATTACGCGGCCTGGAGGTGTGGATCGGGGGCTCGGGTACTTCTTGCGGTTCTTCGCTGGATTGCTCCTGGGAATCTCATGCCATCCAATTTCACGGCGTTGCTCGCAGTCTTCCTCCCCAAGGACCCCAAGGCCCCTTCCCATGACCCTGATGATGGTGGCGTTGTTCGGGCCCCTGGGGATGCCCGCCCGCTAGGTCTCAAGAACTCCTCGAACAAAGTGGTGTGCAGTGTACTGAACCAGACACTTCGCTTGGTGACGCAGAAGATTGGGGCCCCGTCCCAGCGGGGCTTCATTCGGCGGCGCAACTTTCTGGATAACATTGCCGACCTGGGCCTTTATGCTCGATCGGCTAGTATTATGGCTGCTGTATCATCCCAGGCCCTTTCGTTGATCGCGTTCGACTTCGCCCAGGCTTTCCCGTCGGTCTCCCAGGACTGGCTCTTCCAATGTCTTGCCCGACTTCGCATTCCAGCCCCACTGGTTCGCGCTCTCCGCTCCCTCTACCACTGTGCCCCTTGTTACTTCGCTGGCGACTCCCCGACGTACCCATACCACATGAACTCTGGGGTGCTTCAAGGCTGTCCGTTGAGCGGCTCGCTTTACGTAGTCGCGAGCAACCCGTTCCTCCTGGACCTGGAACGCTGCCTGGTCGCGCGTGGGCGTCTTCTGGGTGTCATTCGGGCTTGTGCGGACGATCTTGGGGCGGTCCTCTTCCACAACAGAGCGTATCCCCGTTTGGCTCGAGTATTTCGACATGCTTCGAGGTTTGCTCAGTTACGTCTCAAGCCTGCAAAATGCAATGTAATACCCCTTCGTGATCCTTCTATGATCGAACATGGAATCATACGTCGACGCCAACTTGTGTGTGCAGACCCGACCTGGGCCGATTTCGCGATCGTTCCCGCGTGCACTTATCTTGGCTTTCAGATCGGACCTGGTGCCACCGATGACAGTCAATGGACGACACCTGTACTCAAGCATGCTACTCGCACCACCGCGATCTCGACGCAGGGCGCTGGTCTCTCCACGGCTGCAACACTGTATCGACAGCGAGCGGCCCCCACGCTGTCTTACGTGGCCCAGCTGGTTCCACTACCCTGGCGAATCGGGCAACATCAGCGGTTCCTTCTCGCCCGCCTCATGCGCACACCCGCCAGCATGTTACGGACCGCGGACTGCTTCGCCCTGCACACTGTGAATGGCCCTAAGTTCGGCTCTATCTTCTGTATCGCTGCTGCCGCACGACTCCGTGCGTCTGACTTGGCGCTCTCAGCTGCAACGACATCGTCAACTTCTTTGGGAACATGGCACGTTCTCCCAGGCTACCAGCGCTATCTTGGTTCCGAGCTATTGGTCAGCGCCACCTTTTGCCTGCCATTTGGAAGAAGCCGCGCTGGGCTTTCCGTCGTCCTCACAGCTGAGAACTGGTGGGCAAATGGCTTTGAGCCTTTGGCGTGCAGGGAACACTTCCATCCCCGAGGAGGTGATCGCGTTCTTTCGCGCTGGGCCCAACCCCACGACTCTCCCATGGAGCCTCGCCCGTCGTGTCGCAGTACCACCCGAAGCTCATGTTGCACCACTACTTCGAGCCCCCAAGTGGCAGGCCGCGTTCACCGACATCTTCCAGCGCGCGGTCTTTCCTGACCGACGTCTGGAGCTACTCGCCCTTCGTGTTCGGCGGCACTTTGGGATTCATGATGTTTGCTGGCCCACTGTCCTCAGTCAACTACATCTTATGCCAGCATCTTGGGCATTCATATGCGTGCAATCGTTCCTCGGAGGATGGATCACCCACCGCCGAATGCAGCGTGAGGCGTGGTGCATATATGGCTGTGGCGGTCCAGACACGATGCGGCATTATCTTACTGAGTGTGGTCGGTGCCTTCACTTTGGCGCTCTCACTCTGCGTGAGGATCTCCCAGTCGAGATCGGACACCGACTGGGATTACGAGGACCGGCTCCAGCTGCTCTTATTGCCTGCTATCACCACTATCGTCTGACGGCAGCGCGGCACATTGCTCCTCCAACATATGCTCGCGCTCTCGAGCTGGTCCCTGCGGCGCAGATCTCCCTGAGGCTCCCGCTGCGTGGTCGGCGACAGCTGGATCTTGCACGGCGATCCACATTGCGCGAGTCCCTCGAGGCGGCCCGCCGATTCTGTGAGTTGGACGACCCCACCTGTGAGGCACGGGGCATGGAGGTGGTAGGGTTCCCGTCGCTTGCGTCGCCTTTGGCATCTCTCTCGTTCCCCTCTCATCCGATCCCCTCCGTGCGTGGACCCTCTCGCGATGATGAGCTCATCACTTTTCGCTTTGTTGACTACGACATGCCTCGTAATCTAGAGGGGATCAGAGTGCTCATAGCTGAGGAACCAGCTTCAATTACAGGCGCGTCCCAGGCATCCTCCTTGTTGGAGTATGCTCCCTGTCGCCCTCGTTCCTCTCGCCCCGACGTTGAGCTCTCTCCTCTCGACCTCATCTCCTTTCGCTTTGTTGACTATGATATGCCACGTAATCTTGCAGGGATTAGAGTGCTTACAGCTGCTGAGCAAGCCTCATATACAGGCCCGTCCCAGGCAGGTTCTGTCTCCCCCTGCGCCGCCGATGAGCGACGACCTCATCGAGAAGGCACCCGCGGCTTGCTCTCTCAAGGCGGAGGGCTGCGTGGGAGTCAGGGGAGGTGAGTAGGGAGTTGACGGATTTCCCCCTGTACGCTCCGCCTCCTCCTCCTCCTCCTCCTCCTCTTCCTCCTCCTCCTCCTCCTCCTCCTCCTCCTCCTCTCTTCTCCTCCTCCTCCTCCTCTCCTCTCCTCTCTTCTCTTCTCTTCTTTTCTCTTCTCATATCTTCTCTTCTCTTCTCCTCTCCTCTCCTCTCCTGCTCCTGCTCCTGCTCCTGCTCCTGCTCCTCCTCCTCCTCCTCCTCCTCCTCCTCCTCCTCCTCTTCCTCCTCTCCCCTCTCCTCCTCCTCCTCCCCCTCCCGCCTCTTCCTCCTCCTCCTCCTCCTCCTCTTCTCCTTTCTTCTCTC
>CAUYUJ010001818.1:92500-96646 GCA_963575745.1 Prorocentrum cordatum
TCGAGTCGGAGGTGCGAGCCCTGGCCATGGAGTCTAGCCTCATTGGCATGCTGGACCCACCGTGCAATGGTCTTGATGTGGCGCAGCTGCGTGCCATGACCCAGCAGGCGGTTCCTCTTCGCCTCGAGCCACCTGTCCGACGACGACGACCCCACAAGAGGTTTCGTGCTACAGCGTCGGTGTCATCAGCCTGGCTCGCACACCCAATGCAGAATGCGTTTACTAAGAAGCTCAAGAGTGAGGAGGAGGTGAAGTGCATTTATGATAGTTGGGGTCCGTGGAGGACCTTGTATCAACGAGTGCAGCTGCATATATTACTTACGTCAGGGGAGCATGGCCCACTATCCATCTTACAACCGCAGTGGACCAATTTATTCCTCGCTTTCGTCGCCTCGGCAAAACCACGGTTCGAGTTTCCACCAGAGTGGGATCGAGCTCAAGCTGCCTCCGTTCTATATCGTGCAGGGGGCTCTTTGACAAAGTACGTGAAGGGGGTGGGCCGACAACTCGCAGCTCGACGAAATATTGAATGACATCTTCGACGATTACGGCTCCCACCTTTGCAAGTGCGTCCAATATTATTACTAACCTTTTTGCGGAAGCATAAGAATGTGGTCAAGAAGCTTGCATGGTCATCCCTACAGGAAATGCGAGTGGCACCAGCGAGATCGTGGCTCCAGAAACACATTTAAAGTATGCTATCAAAAGGATCAGACCTGGGCCCAGCGCTTGAATGGAAAACGAGTTCTCCGAGATCTACCAAAGGCTTGGGTATCCGAATCAAACGTTTCAGATCTAGGACGATGGACCCAACTTCCTTCTTTGGTGGCGCATGACGCTCCATGGAGGTTGAAGCGGTGGCCGACAGCACGACGGATCAAGAGAACAGCCCTGGAAGCTTTGCATTTTTGGTGTTCACAACAGCGTCTTCATCCCAGAGTGCAACGACGGTGTCGTGCAACATTGGATAACCTACTATCCCGCCAAGTCTGTCCTGCAGCACCCAAGGCTTGGCTCAAGGAAGAGACACGTATGGCTATATCTTTGAGCTCATCGACTACTTTCCTCCATGATGATAGACTCCACACCCGAGCATGGAGCACCGCGACTGAGGGGTACGCCTCGCACCTCCTGCTCGGAATGGCTAAGGACACAGGGGCGTGGCGCTTTCGACCCGAGATGCGCCCATCGGCGTGCCTAGTATGGGCGGTGGCACGAGCCATCCTTGGTCTTCCAGATTTTCTCCGACGACGAGTTCGGCAAGTGGCCTCCCGCATCCCGCAGGTCTTCGCCTTCGTCAAGAGCAAGTGCTGGCACCCGCAGGGCGGCCACCTCTGCGCCAAGGCGGGCCACTCCTGCGTCCGCCGCGTCGTGGACATGGCGGGCACCCCGTTCGCGAAGGGCTGGAGGACCATAGGGCGCGCCGCGCGCGCGGTCGTGGCCGGCACGGGCCGCTCCAGGGAAGTCTTCAGCATGGACGACGTCGCCCCCGCGTTGGGGGAGACCCTGAGCCACCTCACTCCCCCTGAACGGACTATCACGGACGAGGAGAGCTGCGAGTGGCCATGTGAGTGCTGCGGGGCCAAGTTGGATGGCCTATCGCGTGCAGCCGTAGACGTAGATCAGGCTTTCGAGGCGTGCAAGGGTGAGTCGGTCATGAATGCGTGGGGGAGAACTGCCAAGAGATTTCAGGAACGGTGGAAAGCTGATTCGGTGATGGTCCAACGGGGGCGCAAATGTGTCACCCGCATCGGTCCCTCTCGGTGGAATCGCGCCTGGTGGGTCCTGTCTTTAGCTCAGCTTGGCTACGCCCTGAAAGCCTCTACCATGATAAATTTAGCATGCGTGGGGGAGGTCGCTGTCGAGATGCTGGGTTTATGTATTGGAGGGGTGATGAGTTCAGCAGCTGTAGCAGTCCAGTTGGGTGATGAAGAAGCTAGCGTTCTGGAAGATCCCCACAAACTCGATTATGAGGGATGGTGTTTTCCTGGACCAGACGTTCTATCTGTGTTTGCATGGGTAAGGTATGTTGATGATATCCTGTCGTTCTCGTATCGTTTGTGTCCGATATGTATGGTTCGTTGTCTGCGGGCGATTTTCAGGGAGCCTATCAGCGTCGTTTTCCTAAGCAGTGCCAGCTCCAGAAGCGTGACCTGGCTTGACCTTGAGATCCACCTGGGCCACCAGTGCATCCAGTGGACGCCGAAAAATCAGAATCGGCAATGGTTGGCAGGCTCGTCATCATCTCATTCATCAGCGTTCTTGCCCTACCTGGACCATCTACCCGTACCGTTTACACGCCTTAGGGGAGTCTTCCTGGGCAAAATCGCGAGAGGGGTGACTCTGGAGTTACCGACGGGAGCCTTGTATGTTTGCAGCATGGAGTTATTTATCGAGCTTATCAAGTTGTCTTATCCCTTCGAGGTCGTGCGTGCCTTATCTCATTCGTTGCCTCCGTCCCCAGCCGTGCGGCTCGCTAGGCGGGCACTGCGCTCGTGGGGCAAGCTGTTCCTGCCTTCCCTTGGGCCGATGGGAGGCGGCAGCAAAGGAGGCGGTGGCCGTTGCCAGGGCTTCGATCAGAGGAACGGACCTGGAGGAGATCAGTGTCGGCGGCCGTGGGTCAAACCTGATCAACACCCAGACTCGAGAGATGGCGGACGCAATCGGAGCCGTCGCAAGCACAAGAAGAGCAAGAAGGACAAGAAGAGACCGAGGTCGTCGTCTTCTACATCCTCGTCGTCCTGCGACTCGGACAAGCAGCTAAAACTGGCGGAGCGCATCATGTGGAAGAAGGACCCGTCGTACCGCGAGTACGTGAGGACCAAGGAGGCCGAGAAGAGGGACGAGGAGTTCGCGAGGCAGGGGCGCATCCTGGCGGAGGCTCTGGCACCAGGCCTGCAGGCGGCCATGGCGAGTGCTGTCGCGAGCACGGCACCCACGGCGGAGTTCCCGCCGCCACCTCCGCTGACGGCGCCTGCCAGCGGGAGCTCGGGGGCCGCCCCCGCGGGCGCCGCCCCCCCTGTGGGCGCTGCCACCGAGGTGCTCACCCCGCTCCAGCGCCACCTCATCTGTGCGGAGCTGGACCACAAGGTGAAGCTCACCGAGGGCACGCTGGAGGAGCTCGTCAAGGAGATCGGGAGCAAGTGGTCGCAGAGGGCCGTGGTGCAGCGCCTGGACGATGGCATCAAGCGCATGGGCGGCCCCACGACCAAGGTACCACGAGCGAAAGAAGAACGGGCTCGCCTTCTGTTTCAGTTAGTGCAGAAGATGGCCTGAGCAAATATCGACGTTCACCACGATGCTGCCGACAGTGATTCTGATGTTGGTTCCATGTTTGCTGACCCTTGCCCAGAGGTTCCTGTTCGGACAGCTGTACCTCACAGAAAAGAAGAGCGGATTTCTCAGGGTGTGGTCATCTTGCCTACTTCCGTGTTCCTGTTCCTCACTATCCTCACCCTGACCTGCGGAGTCGTTGTTGGGTACCAGCTCGTACCACGGGATTTCATGACTTACAGCTACCTGAAGTATCTGGCGATGGAAGCCGTACGCATTCTTGCCATAGGATCAATGGGGACAATGGGAGCTACGGCCGCCCTAGCCTCCGCACCATCTGATGTCTGGAGTTCCCCAGCGCCGGCGGGGGCGAGCCTTTTTCTGGCGGCACTTCCATGGGCATTCCAGCGGTGGAGGAGGTGCCTACGAACGTGATGACCGACGGAGTTGCGAGAGCACGCATGATGCCGTGGAGTCCTTTTTCATGGTTGACCCTCTGCTCCGTGGCATCTCCCAGGAGGGACATCATCGCGTTGATCCGTAGCTGGGTAGGCTGAGTGGGGAGTTCGCAAACGCACGCACGCTCCAGTCTGTTGCCGCTCGGTGCCATGCCAGTCAGCCGCATGATATGATAACGAGAGTTATCGCCACAAGAGAATCATCATCATCATCAACATCATCATCATCACCATCATACTAATCATCATCGTCAGCAGCATCATCATCATAATCATCATCAGCAGCAGCATCATTATCATCCTCTCTCCTCCTCCTCCTCCTCCTCCTCCTCCTCCTCCTCCTCCTCCTCCCTCTCCTCCGCCTCCTTCTCCGCCTCCTCGTCCTCCTTTCTCCTCCTCCTCCTCCTCTTCCTCC
>CAUYUJ010001819.1:0-32500 GCA_963575745.1 Prorocentrum cordatum
GGACCAATTCCTTGATCTGTTCGTATGCACTGGGGCCTGCCATTGCTAGAGTGATGCCCGTGCTATCCGCGTGTCTGTCGCCGAGCAGTGACCTCCAGGTGATCACTAGCTCAGCCCCGACCTCCTTGGCCGCAGCCATAAGCAAGGGGACGGGGAAGGATGGGGGACTCCCCGGCCTATGGTCTCCTGGCGGGAATCTGGCGAGGAGGGTGGCCCACCTCGCCTGGGTGATCATCGGGATTGAGCGCGTCCTTTCCTGTCTGGAGGGAGGGGTTGGGGCGATGTTGTCTCCTGTTCCTCCTTCGTTCGCCGGTCTGGGAGGTCCGCTCTCGCCGTCGCGGTCCACTTCCATTCCTGCAGGTTGCGGTGGGGGGTGCCCGTGAGCTGTTACCTGCCCATGTATCCTTTGCATGTCGCGAACCGTGATATACGTGTTCGGTCTGCGTATGGAGACCAAGTCGGCTCTTAGGCAGTCCAATTCCGTGGCTAGGGAGTGAGTCGCAGCAGCTAGTTCTCTATATGTGATGGGGGGCCTTATGGGGGCCAGGAGCCCGTCCCTCAGTTGAAACATTGCCTGTGTTTCATTGGGAGGCGGAGCTCCGGGAAGGAGGGCCGAGACGCTGCCTCTGTCGTTGGCTCTGCAGTATGGGCAACGAATGGGCATGGAGTTTCTCCCCTGTCGGAAGATCCCGGGCTGGCTCTGTCTCCAGCGATCGAGGCAGTGCTTGTGGAATCTGTGTCCACAGAGTATTGGGGCTTCCGCGGTCCCGTCAAGTTCCCCAGCGCAGATGGTGCAGGACTGCTCGTCTTCACCTGCATCCCATCCTGGCATCGGCTCTGGCTCGCCAGCCCTGAGAGCTCGCTCAGCGTTTCCAGGCGGATCGATTGCGTTGGAGATGGAAGTGCCCAGGCCCTCTATGAGGAGGCGGGTGGTCGAAGCCGCCTCTTCTTCGGTTAGGCATGCCTTGAGTCCTGTGGTTCGCAGTGGCAGGCGGATCCGGCAGTTCCTGAATGGGGAGTAGGCACTGGGGGCCTGCTCCTCCCCCTCATCCAATATGCCTCTGATGTCGTCGGGAGTGTGTATGCCTGCTATCTGCAGCCATCTGGTGAGGACTTCGAACGGTCTGGTGTCCATACCTCTCACCTGAAGCGCTGGTCGGAGGAGGGGGGTGTAGTGCGGAGCCAGGCACAGCCGCATGGCCCTGGATATCCAGTTCCCTGGCTCAAGCTGCGACCTGGCCTCTCTAAGCGGCCCTTCCGCCACTAGCTGCGCTTCTGCGCCGCTGAAAGAGGTGCTGTCGATGCGCTGCTGCCTGGCTCTTCCTGCGGCCTCGTCATCTCTGTGCGTGGCGTCCAGGGCCCGAATGAGGGCGTCCAGCGTGTCTCCTCTGCCGTGTGCCTGAGAGGGGGACCTGGCGTTGTTATCTGATTCGTCACCGAGTATTTGTCTGATGTCTTCGTGCCAGGGGGTCGTGGTGCCCTGTGCCCCTCCTTCTATGGGAGAGGGAGGGTGGCGACCTCCGGCTCTTCCAGCACCCGCATTGCCACCCCTGGCGCGCGTCCTGGCGCTTCGGGCCTGCATCCCACGTTCCACTGCGTTCCTATCTGCTGTTAGGGTTGCCTCTTGGAGGTGTCCGAAAGGGTCAAGCCAGCTCATGGTGCGTTCCTGGAGCTCTGGGTGTATGTACCCCCCTGGAAGGGGGGCCTCGATCGCTCTTCCTGTCAGGCGAGATAGGGTTGCCGCTTCGAGCCCGAGGCGGTGGTGCGCTCCCTGTAGGGAGGCAATGCCCATGGGGTGCCACCGCCTGGCTGCATGCGCCACTAAGGAGCTCGGGATCCCAGTGGCCTCGAAGACGTGTTCGAGTGTGACCCGGCCCCCCTTCTGTGGCTGACTCCCAGATGAAAGGGACCAGGAGCCTGCTCCAGGTCATGTTGTTTGGTATGCTGTCGCTTGCTACCTGCGCGCGGATCTCCAAGATCTCATGTGGCAGACGGCGTGCGCTGCCCTCCCTTTCTGGGGGGAGCTGGGTGCCTCTCCTCGGCTGGTGCCCATCGCCTCCTCGGTTATCGTCTCCCTCTCTCCTCATGGTTTGTTGGTTGACTCCGCAAGTCACAGGGGAGCCTGCCCCTCGCGCCCTTGTGCGCAGCGCGATTGCGAGACGCGTTGCTTCACCGCAGGGGCTGCCTGGCGCAAGGTGGTCGGCAATGAGTCTTCCATCTCTTCTAGCGGAGGCGATTAGGGCTGCGCAGGCCACCTCAGTCGCCTCGGCGCTCGCGTCCTGCGCCTCGATGGAGGCCCTGTCCGCGGGGGCGGCGAGGGGAGCTTGATCCAGAAAGTTGCCTCCTATTTCTCCGCGGAGCCATTCTGAATCCTCCGTGGGGAGGTTATCAAGGCACTGTTGGTATCTTGCCCTCAAGTCCTGAGCCCTGGGCCGAGCGCCCGCTGGGTCGGGGAGTTGGGCTGGCGGTGCCACGATGGAGGTTTGGGCAAGGCCTCTAGGCACCCGGTCGCGTAGCAGCCCGCTGGAGGGGATTCCCCTGATGCGGTCCCGGATTCGAGTAACAGTCTCCAGGGCCCATCCCTGCGGGGCGCTGCAGAGTCTGGAGAGGGCGCCCACCGCGGCTCTGAGCATCGTTTCGCCTCCCAGACTTGTGTCGCCCCTTTCGGCAGTCGGGTGCCAGGATTCGTTTGCGGTCCCGCCGCTGGCGAGCGCCATGTCGGTCATGTGGCGCCATGCTGCGAGTAGCTCCGAGATCAGCCATGACAGGGAGTAGCTGGTGGTCTCTGGTGGGAGGTCTGGGGGGCCGATGTGGCTGGCGATAGGGGCGTATCGCGCCCCCACTCTGGCCAGTTGGAAGGTGAGTGGGGTGCCTAGCAGGTCGAGGGGATGTCCTGGGGCTTCGAGGCTGTCGGGGTGGAGTCCGTCCGCGGCCTGCACCCAGGGGGGGCTAGCCTGTGACAGACGATGCACATGGGACCGCGAGGGTCACGCGCAAGCCAGCAGCCGCAGTAGTCACATCTGTCGGCAGGGCGGAAGAAATCCCCGAACCTTATCATGTGGGATGTACTGTTTATGGGCCAGGGCCCTTCGGGCGTGTCACTACCCTCGAGGATGGGCCCTGTGATGCCTGGGGAATGGGGGCCCCGCGCCTGGGGTGGCCGGGGTGGCCCAGCCGTCCTGTCCCGTTCCATGCTGTTCAATAGAAAAGACGTCCGCCCCTGCATCGGCCCAATGGCCTCTACTGACCGCCCAGTTCCTGACCTCGCTGTGGTCTGGGAGGTGTACCAGGTTGCGTCGGTGCTCGTGGATAAGGTAGCGGCACATGGCTCTGTGCTCAGAGTCGGAACCAGCCAAGATCGCGTCGGTTGCGTCGGGGGCTGCGTAGTGGCGCCACCTCGAGAGCCCCAGCAGGGACGGCGGAAAAAAGCCCTCCGACGGGTCCCCCACCCCGATGTCTGTGTAGAGGGCCGCAAAATGCAGGGCATCGTATTCCCTTTCCGTCGCAATGATCTCGGCCTGGGTTGGTTCGTCGCAGTCCAGGCTCTCCGTTTCGATGGCAGGGTCCTGTGTCAGGCTTGCGTAACGAAAGGCTAGTACCTGAACTGGGTCCGGACCTACTCCCCCAAGTCTCGCCTCGTGGTCAGACCCTGTGATTGACCACGCCAACCAAGAAAGGTCAAGCTGTGCCATTGCCGAGGCGCAGGTGTACCGCTGTTGGGGGGGGCTCCTGCTCCATTTGTACCGCATGGCTGGGGCCTTCCCTGGGGGGGCAAGGGGCGCTCCCAGCTGTGGGGGGACCCTCGCTGATGGCAGCGTGCCAGGGAGGGTGGCGGAGCCAGCAAGAGCTTGCCATATTTTCAAAGCCAGTGCTCATTGCTTGAATGCGGGGCGAGCGCCTGGAGGGCTCCCTCCGCGGGCCCTCCAATGGCTCGTGGTGTTCCATGAGCGCCGCTAATGTGCCTCCTCATGGTGCCCCTTGGGTCGACGACCCTCGGGGCCAGGAGGGGGGCGTCGGCGCCGCGGGTGCCGCGTCGCCTGGGATGGGGGGGGGGGGCCTGCGGAGAGCTGGGTCTACGCCGTGACCAAGGCAGCAGCCTGCCCTCCCGAATTTAGCAGCCTTGGGCCTGGCGGTGGGGACAGGGGGAGGCCTGGAGGTTGGAGTGAAAACCGGCGACCGCGGGCGCGGGTAGCACGTTTGTACAGTAGGTGTTTGCTGAAGGTAGAGATATAGGTGTGAGAGAGTGTATATTCTTCCTCAGTCGAGACTTATTCGTAAGATATAGTAGAGAAATGTTTTAGCGGTCAGTTTTATTTAGTCAAAAATAATGAATTTGACGTGAAGCTTCCGTTATTGAGTTGTAGTTGAGCTGATCCGTCGTCGATCTCGTCGGGTCCTTCGCTGGGTCCCCCCAATCGTGGTGCGCTTTCGCTGTCGGGTGCTTCCGCTGGGCTCGCGGTCCTCCAGGAGCCATTCCAGTCCGACCTCATCCCGGCTGCCTACACGCTGTCAGCATCGATTCCGATCGGGTGGAAAGGGGGCAGGCGGGGGAGATCTCACCGGCTTCGCCCTGGCCCGCAGGGGGGCGGGGTAATCGGGCTGGCGGCGGAAGGGGCATGCGGGGGCGAGCGGGGTGGATTGAGCGGGAAATCCCCCCCGCTGGCGCTGATCAAATCCAGCGGGCTCCCAGCACTCGGAAAACGCTGAGCGTCAAATCGTTCCAAGTTTTTCCGTGGCAGCTCCTTCGCCACGCGGCTGGTGAGAAGGGCGATCGGCGAACTCGGCGAACGGCCGCCCTGCGACGGCGGGTCGACCAAGGCCTCAGCGACAGCGCTCCTAACTTATTTCTCGGTTGCCCCGCGATCGCCGCCGCGCTTCGGGTAGTTCACCAACGTGTCTCTGCGCATCTCGGGCCCGTCCTGTCCCTCGAACGCGTGCAGAATCATGATCTCCTTGGCGTCGGGGTGGCGCGCGAAGATGCCGTGCTTGCTCGGGTCGCGGAAGTTTCTATCGACGTAGAGCTTTTCGAAGAAGCGCGATTGTACCTTGATGGTGGCGATGCGGCGCACGATAGACTCCAAATTGTGCTCGTTCACGTTTTCGAATGTGAACAATCGATGCGCCTCCGTGCGCTTCCACCCGTTGATTTTGCGCATCATCGTCAAGATGGAATGCGCCAATCTCCCCGCAATGGTGTCACCCGTGGCGAACTTTCTGAGCAAGTCCTGGCGCGTGCTACCCCATTGACCCGAGGGGCGTTCCTGGCCGGTGAAGATACAGCCGCCGGCCAAGAGTTCCACCGCCCTCTGCATTTCCTCGTCCTGGGCAAATATGTTCGGTTCAAAGCATTTGTGATTCTTGTCGCCGTGCATCGGGTGCAAGTGCGAAATGAAGAGGGATAATACGCCGTTGTTTGGTCTATGTTTTGACCGCGTTTGGCCAGCGCCTGCGCCGCCTGGCCGAAGATGAACGAATCTGGTATAAACCAAAAAGTTAGTTCATACACGCGCTGAACGCGCCGCATAGCGTAAAGTACTGGATCCAGCAGAGGGCTCGGGATGCCAAGGTGATTTTCTTCGGTAAGCGATACGGTAACAACGTCACGTGGACGGACGGACTGCGATCGTGCAGCACGCAGCAGTCGGCGTGCGCGCACCCTGGAACCCGCTGCATGTGAGTTGAACACAAATCAATGAAATAAGGGACCACTTCGTTTCCCGGCAACTCAAACTGAAACTTACTCGACACTTTGGATATGGTCTGACCCGTTAGCACAAACAAATTGTCAGTCGAATTGCTATGTCTGGCGAGGCGGCGCCCTCCGCCTCCTCGCCGTCGCCGCCGGTTTCTCCTTGCTTGGCAGGCGCGGCGCCCTCAGCTCCCCAGCTCCCCAATAAGGGGTTACTTTTCCTTTTTTTTGAACATGCAGTTGTCATGGAAAGTCAGCGTTGCAGTCTCCAAATCGTTGTCGCTCTGCTCCAAGGCATCATTGCTGGGCGAGTCTATCGCGGCCGGGACATCCGCGTCCTTGCGCGCGACAAGTGCCTTGAAGGACCTGAACGTGCCTTCCAAGGTCAGCATGGCATTGCCAACGGCAGATAGGACGCTCGGCGGCATCGGATAATCGAAAACCTCGAAATGTCGAAAGGAGTGGTCGCGAAAATACGCGCGGCCCGAGTGCGTCTCTCCTGTGGCGCCAATTCTGTGTTTCCCATGTGTGGGCTTCACGAAGCTGGGGTGTTTTACGTATGGTCACATATATATATATATATATGTGTATATGTATGTATATATATATACATACATAAACATTGCCAATCTCCTGTGGCTCCAATCCTATATTTCTATATTTCTATATTTCTCTATTCTATAATATAATATATATATATATATATATATATATATATATATATATTTACTGACGTCTCCTGGGGCACGAATCCCCTCCAGGAGGCCCCAGGGGGCTCCAGGAGGCCCCAGGAGGCCCCAAGAGGTTCCAGGGCGGCGGAGCGGCGGCGGCGGCGACGAAGGCGAGGGCCAGGATGGCGAGGAAGGCGTCTGCCGGCGGAAACCCTACACGCCGCCACGCTGGTCCCAGGCAGGCTGTGCTGCCCGGCGGAAGGGGACGAGAAGAGGAGAAGCAAGCACACGACGACGAACGCGCAGGCAGGAAGCCAAAGCCGGCGGGGCGGGCGGGCAAGCGGAAGAGGGGCCAGGCGGAGATAACAGGCAGGGAGCAGGAGGAAAGGACAGGAAGGGAAGCAAGGAAGAGGATGACAGGGGAAACGACCGCGAGCAGACAGGCCGGGCCAGGGGGAGGGAAAGAAACGCCACCCTCGACGAGCAGGAAACCCCAGGAGGCCACAGGACGCACCAGGAAACCCAAGGAGGCCCCAGGAGGCACTAAGAGGCACCAGGAAACCCCAAGAGGCTCCGAGAGACCCCAGCAGGCCCCAGGAGGCCACAGGAGTGGCTTCAATCCTAAGTGCTGTTACGTCTGTTCGTGTATGTTGGGCCTCTCCTCGGGCACGAATCCTTTGCGTTTTACATATGCTCCTATAGATTGCCCCTCTCCTGTGGTTCGATTCCCAAGCGTTTTATGTATATTCCTACAGATTGGACTTCTCCTGGCGCGCGAATCCTGTGTTTTACGCCCGTTACTATAGATTTCCCATCTCCGGTGGCTCTGTTCCTACGTGTTTTACGCATGTTACTATAGATTGGGCCTCTCCTCGCCGTGGTTGGCAATATCAGAGTCCAGCCACTGGGCCCGCCAACGAGGCACACGGGTTTCGCATGGCGTTTGCATGAGCACCCGGATTCCTTGCTTCATCATGGAGGGAGGGATCGCGTTAGCAATTTCGACTCAGTCACGCTCCGTCATGCTCTGTCCACTGACATGCAAATAACTCATCCAAAGCGTACACGTACTGAGACTCACGCGCATCAACCCACTCGTTTGACTGAGACTCATTCGCGCTCGTTCTTAGGTAGAGCCACTCATAGTCTGTCAATACTGAAGCCCGTGTATATTGGAAAACTCTTGCTAGATGCTCACATCGGAATGGTCCATGCAAGTAGAAGCACACATGGAGGGATCCACGCAGTGAATGATTTGGGAGGTCTCTTGTCTTGCGCGATGGGCGCGCCAACCAGGAAGAGCCTCGGCGGATCTGCGAAAACACGGACACATACTAGAACCACGCGCGCGCTTTGCGCGCGCTTAGGTGATAGCAAGCTTCAGTTGTAGTCGAAAGTGTTCGGCATCAGAGAATAAACATCTATATATATACACATATATATACGTATATCTACACATGTATGTATGTATGTATGTATGTATGTATGTATGTATGTATGTATGTATGTATGTATGTATATATATGTATATATTTATACATATATATATGTTCATGTAGATGTATATGCGTGAAGGTGTACATATAGACATGTAGGCATTTATGTATGTATGCATGTATGTATGTATATGCATGCATGCATGCATGCGTATATATATGTATACACGGATCTAGATCTGTATGTATGTATGTATGTATGTATGTATGTATGTATGTATGTATGTATGTATGTATGTATATATGTGTGCATGTATGTATGTATGTATGTATGAATGTATGTATGTATGTATGTATGTATATGTATCTATATATATATATATATATATATATATATAAATATAGATGTATGGGCTGTCATGCGCTATGTGTTGTCATGTGTTAATTTACCTTTTTTTCTCTCCAGTCCTGCTTCCTGCCTTCTGTTTACTGTCTGCTAGGTGGCCCCGCTGCGCCACCAAACAGCCAAAGGAGGGGGGAAACCTCAAATCCTGGCTGCTCCGGGCCACCACAAGGTTCTCATAATGACGCCACCGCGCGGCCAGAACGGCCCGAGAGGCCTCCAACATTGCCCAAAGAGGCTCAGAAGAGAGCCGCAGGAGGCCAAGACGGTCAGAGATGGCCCCAAGATGTCCCACGATGGCCCTAAAACGGCCCAAGATGCTCCCAAGACGGCCGAAGAGGCTCTAAGAGGCTTCCCAAGAGGGCCCCACGAAGCAAAAATCAACCATTTCCCTGCTGTTTTTGAACATTTTTAGCCTTCTCGCCTTTTCGGCTTTCCGACGGTCCGAAACTGACAGAGAGGCT
The DNA here is from genome assembly GCA_963575745.1 of Prorocentrum cordatum. NCBI lineage: Eukaryota > Dinophyceae > Prorocentrales > Prorocentraceae > Prorocentrum > Prorocentrum cordatum. Next base: position 8,664 of record CAUYUJ010001819.1, read on the forward strand.
CCCAATATCGCCCCACAACGGCCCCAGAAGCCCCTATGACGGCCCAAGAGGCCCCCAATACTGCCACAAGACGGCCGAAGAGGGCACCGAGATGGTCCAATTCGGATCCAAGAGAGGCGCCAGAGGGAGTCCACGAACCGAAAACTTGATTTTTCCGCCCGAGAGAGCTCCAGGAGGCCCCCAGAAGGCCCCAAGAGGCCTTAAAAGGCCCCTGATATGCCCCAAGGAGACACCCCAAAGACCCCAAATATGCCCCAAGAGGCTCCAAAACGGCTTCCAAGAAACTCCAACAATGACCCGCAGACATTGCCGAGAAGCCTGCCACGCGAAGCACCCACGGCGCTATCAACGCAGCCACACGTACTAGTACGGCCGGCGGCAGAGGGCGAAGCCCTTGCGATACGCATGTCTGTATGTATGTATGTATGTATGTATGTATGTATGTGTACTCTGTCGGCAGTCCTTCGTAGACCCCCCCAAGTCGAAGCTTTCAAGAAATCCCACGGGACCCAAGACGACCCCACAGAGCCCCAAGACGGCCTCCAGAAGGGCCCAAGAAGGATCCACGTCGTCAAATCGCTCCAAGACGCCCAATATGGCCTTGAGACGGTCCACCCAAGACGCCCCGAGAGGGCATCAAGAGGCCTTCTAGGAAGGCCCCGAGAAGCAAAAATCGTCCTATTCCTACGGGGAAACGGGAAGACGTATACTTTTAGCATGTGCGACTTTGGGGATTCTGAGCGTCCACGACGAGCCTACAAGCCCCCAAGATCGTCCAAGAGTCTCCGAAGAGGGCCCCAAGACGTGCCAAGACGACCCCAAGACGGCCCAGGACGCGCCGAAGACGGCCCATGACGGCCCCAAGAGGGCCCTAGAGCCAGAACTCGAAATTACATTTCCAGATTTCTGCCCAAACGGGACTTCCCAGACCGCCAGCAGGCCTCCAAAAAGCCCCCAAGAGGCCCAACAGTGGCCCGAAGAGGACCCCAAATGGCGCCCAAGAGCCCCCAAAGAAGCTTCAAAACTGCCTCCAAGAGACTACCGACCAAATGCCTCAAATTCCCAAAGAGCGGCTGGTGATACACCGCCGGCGTTCTCGATACGTATGTATGTCTGTATGTCTATACGTTGGTATGTATGTATGCATGCATGCATGCATGCATACACATATACAGATACATGTCTATAAGTTTGTGTGTATATATAAATATATACGATTGGAGACCTTTCCAGTACAATGTGTTTATTCAAGTTTAAGTATTTAAGGTACTGTGATTTATTAAAGATAAACAAATCAAATAAAAGAAACACTTGGATTCATTTAAATCATTTAATTAATTAAACCTGGCCCTCATGATACAATCAATTTATTAAACCAATTCTATTTCTTTAATTATTTAATTTATTACATGATTGAATGTATTAAATTTTTCCGCCCCCCTGCCAGAAATGCCGGCGAACCTCGGCCGCAGCCGAATTAATTTAATTTATTCAATTAATGCTTGTAGAGTAAATTAAAAAATTCGAACCAAAAAAGCGATTCGCCGGCCCTGCGGATCGCCTGGATCTCCGCCAGGGAGGCCCGGAAAATAAATTACATGAAATAAGTAAATGAAATAAATTGAATGAGTTAAATTAACTTTATGAATTTCATAATGTTAATCTGGCCCTCATGATTAATTAATTTAAATAATTCTATTTAATTAATTTACTTAAGTTAATTTATTTCTCTATTTTCCAGCCTCCTTGCCACAGATGCCGGCGAGCTTCGGCCGCAGCCGAATTCATTTAATTTATTTAAGTAATGTTTGTAGAACAAATTCAATAATTAAATGAATTGAATAAATTCGGCAGCCCTGCAGATCGCCTGACTCTCCACCAGGGAGGCCCGAACAATAAATTAAAGAAATTAAATAAATGAAGTACATGAAATAAATTAAATTAGTAGAATTCATTTAATTTATCTAACTATTCTAATGTGCCCTCATGATTAATTAAACAACTTAAATTAGTTCATATATCTATAATATTTATTTTTATTTATTTTCGGGCCTCCTTGCCAGAGGTGCCGGCGAGCTTCGGCCGCAGCCGAATTAATTCAAAGTATTTAACTAATGCTTGTAGAATATTTTTTTTTAAAAAAATTACCCTGGCGACGTACCCAACCCCTGCGCAAAAGCGGGGCGCAAATAGTTTAGGATACGTTATAAGGGGGCGATGACGGAGCGAGGGTTGCATATGTCTGCAGCCGGAATTCGGGAGACTCGCAGGACACTGGCTACAGGAAAAGGGCTTGATAAAACTGATGAGTTACAATTCCTGGGCACTCCTAGCCACTTCGAAAATGGTGATCACAGCAGGCCTCGAAAGTGGCGACAGTTTCACAGATCGCACCCCCGCAAGGATGGCGAGGTCTAATTTGGGTCCGCGCGTGGCGTCACTGTGCTGGGCCCCCCAGCAGGCCTCGAAAGTGGCGACAGTTTCACAGATCGCAGCCTCCAGGGGATGGCGAGGTCTCATTTGAATCTGCCCGTGGCGTCACTGTGCTGGGCCCCCCAGCAGGCCTCGAAAGTGGCGACAGTTTCACAGATCGCAGCCTCCAGGGGATGGCGAGGTCTCATTTGAATCTGCCCGTGGCGTCACTGCGCTGGGCCCCCCAGCAGGCCTCGAAAGTGGCGACAGTTTCACAACAGATCGCAAACCCCCCCGAGATGGCGAGGGCTAATTTTGAATCCGCGCGTGGCCCGCACTTTGGTGGGCCCCCCAGCAGTCCTCGAAAGTGGCGACAGTTTCACAGATCGCAGCCCCCCAGGGATGGCGAGGTCTCGTTTGAATCTGCCCGTGGCGTCACTGTGCTGGGCCCCCCAGCAGGCCTCCAAAGTGGCGACAGTTTCACAGATCGCAACCCCCCCAGGGATGGCGAGGTCTCATTTGAATCTGCCCGTGGCCCTCACTGTGCTGGGCCCTCCAGCAGGCCTCGAAAATGGCGACAGTTTCACAGATCGCTCCCCCCCAGGGATGGCGAGGTCTAATTTGAATCCGCCCGTGGCGTCACTGTGCTGGGCCCCCCAGCAGGCCTCGAAAATGGCGACAGTTTCACAGATCGCAGCCCCCCCGGGGATGGCGAGGTCTCATTTGAATCTGCCAGTGGCCCTCACTGTGCTGGGCCCCCCAGCAGGCCTCGAAAATGGTGGCAGTTTCACAGATCGCAGCCCCCCAGAGAAGGCGATGTCTAATTTGAATCCGCGCGTCGCCCTCACTGTGCTGGGCCCCCCAGCAGGCCTCGAAAATTGAGACAGTTTCACAGATCGCAGCCCCCCAGGGATGGCGAGGTCTAATTTGAATCTGCGTGTGGCGTCACTGTGCTGGGCCCCCGAGCAGGCCTCGAAAGTGGCGACAGTTTCACAGATCGCAGCCCCCCAGGGATGGCGAGGTCCCATTTGAGCCCGCCGTGGGTACCCACTGTGCTGGGCCCCCCAGCAGGCCTCGAAAGTGGCGACAGTTTCACAGATCGCAGCCCCCCAGGGATGGCGAGGTCTCATTTGGGTCCGCGCGTGGCGTCACTGTGCTGGGCCCCCAGCAGGCCTCGAAAGTGGCGACAGTTTCACAGATCGCAGCCCCCCAGGGATGGCGAGGTCTAATTTGAATCCGCGCGTGGCCCTCACTGTGCTGGCCCCCCCAGCAGGCCTCGAAAATGGCGACAGTTTCACAGATCGCAGCCCCCCAGGGATGGCGAGGTCTAATTTGAATCCGCGCGTCGCCCTCACTGTGCTGGGCCCCCCAGCAGGCCTCGAAAATGGCGACAGTTTCGCAGATCGCAGGCCCCCCAGGGATGGCGAGGTCTAATTTGAATCCGCGCGTGGCCCTCACTGTGCTGGGCCCCCCAGCAGGCCTCGAAAATGGCGACAGTTTCGCAGATCGCAGCCCCCCAGGGATGGCGAGGTCTAATTTGGGTCCGCCCCTGGCCCTCACTGTGCTGGGCCCCCCAGCAGGCCTCGAAAATGGCGACAGTTTCGCAGATCGCAGCCCCCCGCAGGCAAGACAGGAAGAGGCAGGGAGGGAGGGAGGAGGAGGGAGGAGGGACGCGACCACACTGCTCTATTCAAAACGAATACCCAACCAAGGAGGGTTGGGAATAAATAGCTTGAATAAGTAAGATAAGTTCTGCGGCCCTGCGGATCGCCTGGATCTCCGCCAGGGAGGCCCGGAAAATAAATTACATAAAATAAATTACCCTGGCGACGTACCCAACCCCTGCACAAAAGCGGGGCGCAAATAGTTTAGGATACTTTATAAGGGGGCGATGACGGAGCGAGGGTTACATATGTCTGCAGACGGAATTCGGGAGACTCGCAGGACACTGGCTACAGGAAAAGGGCTTGATAAAGCTGATGATTTACAATTCCTGAGCACTCCTGGCCACTTCGAAAACGGGGATCACAGCAGGCCTCGAAAGTGGCGACAGGTTCACAGATCGCAGCCCCGCAGGGACGGCGAGGTCTCATTTGAATCTGCCCGTGGCCCTCACTGTGCTGGGCCCCCCAGCAGGCCTCGAAAATGGCGGCAGTTTCGCAGATCGCAGCCCCCCAGGGATGGCGAGGTCTAATTTGAATCCGCGCGTGGCCCTCACTGTGCTGGGCCCCCCAGCAGGCCTCGAAAGTGGCGACAGTTTCACAGATCGCAGCCCCCCAGGGAGGGCGAGGTCTAATTTGGATCTGCCGCGATTACCCTCTATGCTGGACCCCCCAGCAGGCCTCGAAAGTGGCGACAGTTTCACAGATCGCAGCCCCTCCCCCCCCCCCAGGGATGGCGAGGTCTAATTTGAATCTGCCGCGATTACCCTCTATGCTGAGCCCCCCAGCAGGCCTCGAAAGTGGCGACAGTTTCACAGATCGCAGCCCCCCAGGAATGGCGAGGTCTAATTTGGATCTGCCGCGATTACCCTCTATGCTGGACCCCCCAGCAGGCCTCGAAACTGGCGACAGTTTCACAGCCCCCCGCAGGCAAGACAGAAAGAGGCAGGAAAGAGGCGGGAGGCGGGAGGAGGAAGGACGCGACCACACTGCTCTATTCAAAACGAATACCCACCAAGGAGGGTTGGAATAACATGATACAATAATAAATATTAAAATCCGCCGGCCCCTTGTGGGGCCACCCAGGCTGTAGGCGCGGTTTCGCAGTTTCCTGTGCCAGTTGTAGTTTGTAGTTTCCAGTGTTACAGTTCTGCTTCTTGCTGGTTACTGTAACTAGTTGATTGACCGCGCGAGGGGGGGGGAGGCCCAAACGGGATTTTTTAGCACCCCCTGGGCGCGTTGTCTGAATTGCTGGGGGGGCTCGGAAAAATCGGACACCCCTCACCAGATATCCGCCGGGTCAGGGTCCAAAAACACATGGGATTTGCATCATTTCTGAAATTCGTACCACCCCTCACGCAGATCCGCGGGGTCAGGGTCCAAAAACACAGGGATTTGCAACATTTCTGAAATTCGGTGCCACCCCTCACGTAGATCCGCCGGGTCAGGGTCCAAAACACAGGGGATGTGCTACATTTCTGAAAGTCGGTGCCACCCCTCACGCAGATCCGCGGGATCAGGGTCCAAAAACACAAGGGATTTGCAATTCTCAAAATCCCGGTGCACCGCATCACCGCAAGATCCGCTGGTCGAGTCAAAAACACACGGGATTTGCCACATTTCTGAAATTCGGTGGCACCCCTCACGCAGATCGGCAGGGTCAGGGTCCAAAACACAAAGGATTTGCCACATTTCTCAAATTCGGTGTCACCCATCACGCAGATCGGCGGGGTCAGGGTCCAAAAACACGGGATTTGCCACACTTCTGAAATTTGCTGGCACTCCTCACGCAGATCGGCGGGGTCATGGTCCAAAAAAACATGGGAATTTGCCCATTTCTGAAATTCGGTGCCACCCCTCACGCACATCCATCGCCGGCGTGGTAACCCAAACTGGCGAGTTACTCCCTCGGCCCTTTAATCCCAGGTGTGGTAACCAGCCGTAAACCATACACGTCTTACCAATCGCCCTGTTGGTAACTCAACCCCTCTTGTGATCAGTGGTTTTGCCGATTGCGAATCGGCCTCGCATGAAGTTCCGATACTGCTGCACGACAGCGCCAAAGCCTCATGACTTAGCTCTTCCATGGCCCATTCTCCGAGAGAGGGGGCCGGCGGCAGGGGGCGAAGCCCTTACGGATAATACCAATAGTAATAATAACAATAAAACTAATACTAATACTAATAATACTAATAATACTGATGCGACAATTAATCATACTCATATTCATGCTCATAAAAATAACAATACGACTACGAATGCAAATAATAATAGTAACAATAATGTTACAACTAAGCATGGTAACAAGAAGAAGTGACAGAGGGACAGGGGGGCAGGGGGACTGGAAGAAGGATCGCGACCAGCGGGGGAAGAGGATGAGGATGGATGGGAATAAACAGGAACGCAGGAGGGACGAAGATCGGAGGGGAGGATAAGGAAGAGGAGGGAGATCATGCCACGATCTTCTTCCCCCCCACCTTCTTCAAGCTCCTCTCTCTCTCTCTCTCTCTCCCCCCCCCTAATGGTCACTCTGTTGTAGAGGAGAAAGAGAAGCACGCGAGGCCAGCGGCACCCGGGCGGTGGTCGAGCCGCCGCCCGAAGAGCGGGGACTGGGGAGGGGGGCAGGGCGGGCCTGCATGAAGTAGACCGCCATGAGGGTGAACGCCTGGGCGGCTCCAGCGCCCGTCCCCCCCGACTCACCGCCCCGCCTTTCCCCCCACTCCCGCCCCGATCTCTGTCAGGAGGGGGGGGAGGAGAGGGGAAGGAGGAGGGGAAGGAGGAGGGGGCGAAGGAGGGGGGAGGAGGGGAAGGATGAGGAGGGGAGGAGGGGAAGGAGGAGGGAGGGGAAGGAGGAGGGGGCGGCGAGGAGGCGAAGGGAGACGCCCATCCCGAGGGGGCAGAGCTGTGAAGAGAGGGGGGGGAGGGAGGGTGAGCGAGAGGGGGAGGATGACGAGGGGGGGGGAGAGGACTACCAGAAGGAGAGGGCAGGGGGGGGAGGGAGATCACGACGACAATGAGGACGAGTGCGAGGGCGAGGAGGATGAGGAGGGGGAGGAGAGGAACAGGGCAGGTTCGTGTCGTGACGACCCCAGCGTCGGTTTCTGACACCGCGTGGATCGTTCAACCTTGAGCGATCGGCGGCTCTTCGATCGCCCGATCGTTCCACATGGGCCGATTCTGGGCCACTGGCGGCGTTCAAGCTTGAACGCCCGCGGCGGGGTCGACGCCAGCCGACACGACGCGAACATGCCGCACTGGAAGGGGAGGGCAGGGGAGGAGGAAGACCCACGACGACACTGAGGCTGTGGAGCGTGGCATCCCCCATCCGGAAGAAGTCGCCGGCCCACCGGGCCAGAGGCGTGCTGAAATCTCCGGCATCAGCTCCAGAACACATGCAATTCGCGCGCGCATGGCTGCACCTGGGGATCCGCAGACGAAGAGTACCCCGTGCAACTCCCGGGCAGTCCCCGCACGGATGCTGGAACTGCTGGGGGCTGCCTTCAGACGCCACAAGAGGCCCCCAAGGCGGTCTAAGAGGCCCCAGAGTCACCGGAAAGCGTCCCCAGATGCCCAAGAGAGCCTCCAGACGGCTTCAACCGCCTCCCAGACGTCCGAAATGCCTCCACGACCACTCCCACGAAGTCCTCTAGAGGCAAAATCCCAAAACGGTCCACGGGAACTCCAAGACGGCAAGTCTCTCCCGAGACGGCGCTGAAGAGCTCCACGACACCTTCAGCAAGTCCTCTCGAGGGGGAGCCTCAACGGACATTTCGAGCGTTCGGCCTCAAAATCGACCCCAGAGCCCACAAGCCTCCGACGAGCTCTCAGTAGGCCTTCGGCCTCCAAATCGCCCCAAACGCCTCCCCCCCCCAGGCCTCCGAGGAGCTCCCAAATAGTCCCCACGAGGCTCCCAAGACGCGCCAAAGGAGGCCGCGAGAGGCCTCCCAAAAATCTCCTGGGAAGCTTCGAGAGCCCTTCGAGCCCTCGGCCCCACGAGGCGTCCAGGCTGCCCCGAGCGGCCCCCAAGCGCCCTCCAAGGGTGGTCCAAGAGGCCCCCAAGAGGCACCAAGAGCGCCTCAAGAGGCAGCCAAGGCGCCCCCAAGCCCCCAAGAGCCGCAACAAACTGCTACACAGGAGCCCCTCGAGAACGCTCCGAAGAGACACCAAGAAGCATCAATGAGGACTCTTACCTACAACCGCAGCAGCGCCCACTAGCAGCGCCGCATGGCCCACGAACGCGCACGCAAACGCCAGCGATGGCACAATACGGGCTGGCGGAATGAGCGAAGCGATTCCATAACTCTGATCCTCCCTCAAATGCGACCTCGGCGCTTGACCCGCCATTTTCGGGGAAGATGACTGGTCGGCCAAACTGGGCTACCCGGTCCCAAATACAATGATCAACACATCCAACCGGGACATATGATGAGAACGACGAGTACGTAACTACCGCGGCATGGATGCGCGCGGAGTCCTCGATTCCTGATTGTTGGCGCACAGCTGAAACGCCGAGGAAGATGAGGAGGATGAGGACGACCAAGATGAGAGGGGGCAAGAGGAGGATGAGGGGGAGAGAGAAGGAGGAGAAGGAGTAGGAGGGGCAAAATGAGAAGGATGAGGAACAGGAGGAAGGGGAGGAGGAGGATTGAGAGGTGAGGAGGAATGAGGAGATGAGAAGGAGGAGTAGGAGGAGCAGTCGGAGCACGGAGGAGCAGAGAGAAGCAGGTAGGAGGTCGGAGGAGGAGGAGGGAGGAGGAGGCAATGAACCTGAGGACAAAGGAGTCAGAAGGAGGAGGACCAGAGGTGAGCACAAAGGAGGAAGAGGGAGGAAAGGTTGGGGAGGGGCGGAGGATGATGATAGGAGGACATTAACACAAAAAATTATATGGATAGGAGTATTATGATGAAGGAGGAGGAGGAGGAGGAGGAGGAAGAGGAGCCAGCAAGAACAGCGGGAGGGTTGTTCGCCACCCCCCGGGCGCGTAGTTGGAGAGCATGCCCGCCGGGGCTCCTCGCGCGCGCGCAGGCGCCCGCCGCGCACGCCCCGCGCCGCGCAGCCCCCGACGACGGCCCGACGCCGACGACGACGACGACGCTGGACGACGCCAACGACGCCGACGACGCGGGCGACGACGGCGCGACGAAGACGCCGACGACGCGGACGACCACGGCGCGGCCGCGGCGACGACGGACTGCGCGGGCGACGCCGACGGCGCCGGCGGAGGCGGCGCGGCGGTGGCGGCCCGGCGGCCGACGTCGGAGGGCCGGGTCGGAGGGGCGGCGGGCGCGGGCGCTCGGCCGTCGCCGCGCGGCGGCGGCGAGGGCGGAGCTCGGACTGGAGGGACCGCAGGGAAAAATCCGCCAGCAAAGGCGGGGCGGAGAGGCAACGCCGCCCCAAAAATCGTTCCCTGGAGCCCTCCTGGTGGTCCATCTCTGGTGCAGTCGCCCCGCCCAGATATCCGCGCGGGGCGGACCCGGGGCCCAGATTAGGGGCCACATGCGAACCCTACCCCTACCCCCCACGATTTCTGAGGGGGAGGCTCGGGAGGGTAGGGGTTCATGCGAACCCTACCCCTACCCCACCCTCCCCCTCGGAAATCGTGGGGGGCAGGGGTAGGGTTCGCATGTGGCCCCCTACGGAGGCGGCCTCCGGGAAATGCAGGGAGGCAGAAGGCATGTTCGCAGCCATAGCCTGGAGCCTCTCCCCCCTGCCTGCTGTCCGGAGCCAGTGCTGATAGGGATCCCACAAGAGACGTACGCGCCAAACCATGTACATTAACACGGCCCCCCAATCCGCGAGACCGGCCGCGTGATACGAACGTTCGCGCAATGCGTATTCTCGAAACCAACGTGGATTCATGTATGTGTGCGTCCTTCTTTCGCTCCTGAATGCTGGGCCACCTCAGATCCCCAGCCGACCCCAAGGAACCACCACGCTTCTTGCTTTTTACTTCGCGGCCGGCGGGCCCTACCCAGCGACGGCGTCAGCGGGGGAGGCTAAGCTGATTAGCGCCAGACGAGTGCCGATGGGGGAGGGGGGGGCACCCACAAGTTCGGTGGCAGCTCATGGGAGCCTCCCATACCATCTTGTCGGCTCTTGCGAATCGACGCTAATCGATGCTAGTCGACGCTAATCGACGCTAAATCGACGCTGCTCGACGCTGAATCGGCGCTATCTCATCGACTCCCAGACGCGAATCGATGCTAGTCGACGCTGAAGGCGGAATGAACAGGGTACGCCCCAGACTCCCATGATTCGCTACCGAACGCAGACAAAGATGAAGGGGCCCAAGGACACACAAATGAATACACACAAGTAACATGATTCCCCATAGTTTCCCATACTTTCTCGGTTTTCGTCGTCCCCCCCACTTCCTATATTCTCCCATTTCCTGGGAGTCGACGATTCATCGTGTCTGTGTGTTTCTTCCCCTCCTGAAAACAGCGGCGGCCGCGGCGGCCGAGCACATCCGCAGCGACGGCGAGCGGCCCGCTCAGGGGGCAGCGCGACGACGGCGGCAGAGGGCAGGCGCAGGGGGCGGCCGGCGCCGGCGCCCGGGAAGACGGGGGCACCCACACCCCCTGGCCTTCCGCAGTCAAAACACTGAGCATTTTCTTAGGGTGGAGGGCTCAAGGTGAAATCCATATGGGCACTCGCACCTCGAAAATCAATGCCTCTTATGATTCACCTTGTGCAAATTCAAACCTCGAACATCAATCGAAACGGCATTTCAGATTTCACCCTCTGCCCTCCACCCAAAACAAATGCTAGGAAAAAACATGATCGACCCACGAACCCGGAGAGGAATATAGAAATGTAAGGCATGGCGGCGTTTCAAAGACACCTGATTGGGAGACGGGCAGATGCAATGCTGAGCACCCCCCATACCCCCTGGCCTGCCGCAATCACAGAGAAACGTAGTCCCATCTGCTGTGTAGGTGATGCACATAGCACGCAGAACAAATAAAATAAAAATACAGTAAAAGATAAATAGCAATACAAAAAAGGACAAACAAGAAAAAAAAAAAAAAACTGTAAAATAATTAAAATAAAAATGTATAGGGTGATGCACATAGCACGCAGAACAATACGGAATGCAGTGCTTGAGCACCACGATGCATCGTTGCGCCATGCTTTAAGCATCATGCGTTCTGTCGAGAGTTTCGTGGATACCATACGTTGGAACACACAATAACAGACATTGGACCACACATGCCGTGTTGCATACCATTGACATAGCATGCGCACACACGCCGCGAACTCACGCACAGTACACACACGACATACACTTACTATACCCTACCATGCAGCAGACGATACGTCATCAGGTGGTAGCAATCCATCCTAGGACATACACATGCTGTATACAAACGCGTGCGCGTATCATGCAGCCGATGATCTGAAATCTACGGTCGACGGTCGAGGGTCGAAGATCAAACATCGAATCCAGACGGTCGAGGCGCGAGAACCGAGGCTCGAGGATCGGCGCCTGAGGATCGAGGGCCGATCATCGAACATCGAGGCCCACTGATCGAATATCGAGGAATCCGACGACTGAGGAGCGAGGTTCGAGGATGGCGGCCAATCCCCCCATCCACATGGAGTTCGCCGGCGGAGCAGCAGGGCCCCCCCCTGTCGTCTCAGGAGGCCGTGCCTCTCGCCTGCCAGGGCGTGGCCCTGGCCTCCTTCGGCGCCTCGGCCACTGTCGTGAGGCCTGCAGGAGGCCGCAGCTCCTCAGGAGGAGGAGGGGGAGGAGGAGGAGGAAGAAAAGGAGGAGGAGGAGGGTAGGAGGAGGAGGAGATGAGGAGAGGGGGGGGAGGGGAGAAGGGCTGTAGGAAGTGGGAGAGGGGGAGAGGAGGCGGGAGGTTGCGGTGAGTAAGGGAGGAGGAGGCCGCAGCTCCTCAGGAGGCCTCGCCTCCCCTGCAACTTGCTCACTGGCCCTCTCGGTGTGGCCTCGACAGCCGCGACAAGGGGCGAGCTCGGCACGCTGCCGTGCGAGCCGCCCTCTGGCGGGCGCCCCCTCCTCCTCCTCCTCGTCCTCCTTTCTCCTCCTCCTGCTCCTCCTCATCCTCCTCCTCCTCCTTTTTCACCCCTTTTCCCAATCTCTTCCTTTCCTGTTCGCATCCCGCGGGGGCCGTGCATGACACCTGCAGCTCAGCCCTGTCGTAGGCCGCCGGGAGACGCCCAACCCTCCAACTTCTCCCTCGCCTTCCTTGCATCGCGCAGCAATGCATCGTGCAGACACCACAGCATAATATAAGCACTACACACAACTGATCACATACTGAAACAACATATAAGTGTAAACCGTACCACATGAACAACACAACCACACACATGCAACATATATGTCAGCACCCACATCAAATCATTTAAACTATGCAGTAGACACGTATCACACACCTAGCTCATTTACAACACCAAAACACATCATACTATCCATAACGTAACAATTCAACGACCGTACCGTACATGTAGCGACACACCTGATTTCCGAACATACGACATAGAACACCTATCACACTTACCGGGCCACTGCTATCCATTCGTGAATCTAGCATTGTATGATGAGTTCTTTTTGTTGGCACATCGGAAGGCCAAGGACATGCGCCACCTCAAATCTCCGACGATAGCATTTGTTCGATCCCGGCGCTTCTCCTTGATTTTGGGCTGGCCAATCGACGGGCCCCAAGACCATCGAAAACGGGTCCGGGACAAACACCTACCCCTGGGGATCGGGAAACTAACAGTGACAGAAACATAACAATTTTCAGGGGTCCGCTCGAATTTCTTGGAGCGCTGGGGCCCCCTGGCGGCGATTCCAGCGCCTCCCCCAGCGCGCTCCGCGCGCCAGGCAGGGTGGTCCAGCGCCGATGCAAGAACTCCGCGCGGACCTACGACAGTTTATGCTTATGTGACGACTGCGTGTTCCTCGAAGGGAGAGGGAGGGGGAGGAGGATGAGGAGGAGGAGGAGGAAGAAGAGGGGGGGAGGAGGTGGAAGAGGAGGAGGCGGAGGAGCAAAAGGAGGAAGAGATGATATGATATGCGCTTGGGGGGCATGTCTCCCTCGACTCCGCAGGCCTGCATGCCTCACATCAGCATCACTGCGAACGATATGGAATGGCCCCGCTTCCTGACACTTCATGCCGTCGGAGCGGGCCTGCTGCGGCCGCCTGGCGCCAGCGATGACTTCGAAGAGGTGCCGCGACGGCAGGGGGGGACTCTCACCTCATGCCGATGGTGGGGTCAGCCTGCCTCCGCTGGGCGCAACCTCCCCCGAACGCCTTTCCCTTTTCCGCTCAGCCGTATCCAGCAACTGCCGTGCACGAGCGCTGCCAACTGCCGCCAATCTGCGCAGCTTCTCCATCTGCACTGTGGTCAGGGTAGTCTCGCTGCTCAGCCGCGCATATTCTGCAGCCCGTGCATCTGCCGATCTGCAACCCTGGTCAGCTCGTCCTTTGGCGCGGGCCCGTCGGACGGCTATCCCCCTGCCTCCTCGAGGGCCTTCATCATCGCCCTCCTCAGGATGCCCAGGCTCGGCACCTCGCTCTCGACCTTCACCTTCAAGCACTCGATCAGCATCTGCACGTCCGCCATCGGGTTGATGTTGAAACTCACCTTGGCCTTCACGTCTTGCTGCGCCGTGCCCTCCTCGCTGTGCGCTTCCTTCACGCGGAAGCAGCCGAAGACCTCCTTCACGACCTTCATGCCCTGCTCCGTGTGAAACAGCTTCTGGTGCACCTTGAGCACGTCCTTGTGCTGCCCCTCCTTCGCGTCCACGGCCGGCCCGTCGAACGCCCCCGCGGCCGCGTGCAGTTAGGGCGCCCCCAGGCCGTGGCCCTTGCCCCTCTGTGCCACCGCCGCATGGTAGTCCAGCCCAGCCTCGAGGCCCATCTTACAAATCTTGCGCGGCCTGCCCGCCAGGTAGAAGAGGGGCAACATGTGCTCGTGCTCGCGGGAGCGCTGGTTCTGCCTCAGGCCCATCCTCTGCAGCGCGACCATTGCGTCCACCAGGTCGACCTCGTCCCAGCCCCCTGGCTTGCCCGCGCCCAGGCATGGGTACTTGTGCGCCGGTGGTGCTCCCTTGCCGCCCTTGCCGTTCGCCGCCCCTGCCGCTGCTGCGACTGTGGCTGGGCGCCCGAGTGGGAGCTGTCCCCCTCGGGAGCCAGCGGATGCACCTGCGCTTGAGGCTCCTCCCGCGGCATGGACCCCCGTCGCTCTCCAGGCCAGCGCCCCCTCGATCCTCAGCGCCCCGAGTAAAACGAGCCCGCTCGGGCCCAGGGTGGCGAGCACATACATGGGCTCGCAATGCTTCCAAGCTTTGAGCCTGACTGTACATACTGGGCACTCCAGAGTCTGCAGTTGTGCCACCTCTTGCCTCCGTGGGCTAAAATTGGCGAGACATGCCTCTGTCTTCGCACGCCGAATGCACATGCTGGACGGCCACTTCTCTGTGGGAGAAAGAACTGCGACACCACGGGCATTGGTTCGCAACCGTCAGCAAGCTCAACAGTGCTCTCTGTCCGTGCGGGCACGTTTTGTGGCTTGTGAGACCGCTGTATGTTTTGTGCCGCTTCCCGCGCACGTGCCCCCCCCCCGTCGCCCCCCTTTCGCAATCTCCTCGCGTGCGTGCGTCTTCTCCTCCTCCAACTCCCCCTCCTGGAAGCCCCCCTGTCCCTCTGCGCAGTCTCCCAAGTGTATGCGTGGTATGTCCACATCTGTGCCCATCCAGCATCGATGGTCCTCTGTCCCCCATTGCAGTATCGAGATGTCTGGTTCCCTATTGTCGTACCAGCTCACGTCTTCACAGTGCTGGCGCAAGAACTGAAGGTCCTGCAAGTACTGGCACGCCCAGGGCGTGCTATGAGTACCTATCCCCCCCCCTCAAGCCTCGGTGCACCGTGCCTCAGGCCCAGGGGCGTCGGCCCGAACGTCGCTGCCACAACCTGCGAGTGCGCCTCGGGAAACGCCGACCATTTCTTGCGCCACTTCAGCCTGCGAGTCCTCAGCACGATCGAAGCGCGATTTACTTTCATCTTCCTGAAGACCTCACTGAATTGACGCGCTGCGCCGCCCTGCTCTTGCCGCGAACATTTCCCATGGTCCAAGCTCGCAACATTTTGCACAGAGACGTGTCGAGCGCATTGGTCAGACGAGGTTCGAGTGCCGCGCGCACTAACCCGCCCAGCGCCGCACCCTGCGCGAAAGTAACGAACATCATTCTGTGATCTGCACGGGGGGTCTCGGATTTCCAGAACACTCCTGCTATCAATCCTCCAGGCCTTTCTAGCAGCTGCTATCCTCCTCCTGATCTCTCCCCCTAGGTTGCCCGTCGTTTGCAAGTGCGGTCCTAGCGCGCGTAGCTCTCGACCCGTACCCCCCGCCACATTACTGCGTTTGCTTTTGACCTTTCTCGTAATGCTTCGTCACTCTTTTTTTCTGAACACTCAACATGTGCCCCGTTTTTGATGGGTTGAGATGCCACCCCCCTCCTTCCTTCAGTTGTGCCTCTCATTTTTTGGTCATCAATTTGAGCTCCGCTGCACTTCCATAGCTAGTGGCCCCACCTCCCAAGTCGATAGTTTCGTCACATCGTCCATGAACGTGCAAATCGACAGTTTCTTGCACCGTTTTGGCACAGGGCAGAGCGCCTTGAGCAATGTGTTTGCTTCGCTTGGGTCTTCAGCAAGCCAGGCAACAATGACAGGATTGTAGCAATCGTCGAAGTCCCGCGGTGCTAAACAGAAGCCCATCTGCGCCCCCGTCGCACTGGTCAAGTCTGCCCATCCGTTGCCCCCTGCAATGCCCATTGCTTGATGCTGAGCTGCCCCCAACGCAAACATTTCATCGCTCTCTGCCGACTGACGCGCAACCGTGGCCTCAGGTACCTCTCGTCGTGTGCTGGCGAAGGCGTCCAAGATTGGTCGTCGCATGCGTTTGTTGAGCTTGCCTGCGCCTCCAACGCGCAAGTTGCGAGGTGACCAGCGCGCTCTCCCGCGACCGATGTTTTAGGCCTCCGCGGGCCCAGCCAGGCCTGTCAACCTCTAGCGCCCTTTCATGCACCCCAGCGTGCCATGCAAGACCCCAGGAGCAGTCGCTGCCCATTGGTCTCCGTCCAGCAATCCCTTCTTTGCCATTGCTCTTACCGGGAGAAAATCTCCGCGCCCGTCGCGCGTCATGCGGCGCGCGCTGCGTCTGCCCCACGAGCGCGAACAATTTGTCCAACTGTGTCTGAAAGAAAGGTGCCGCATGACCGTTCGCGAGTCGCTGGCTCCCGATTCCAGCGCCCTTCGCGCGTCCAAATACCCAGTGCTCATCCACTATAATCTCCCGGGGCGCCTGCCCTTCCCCCCTCTGCCTTCTTCCGAAGCCCTCGCCGATCATCCATCCCATCTTCTCCAGCGGCCTCCTTCCTTTCTCCATGCTCCTTATCTCCATGTGCCTCCTTAGATCCTCCCCGTCCTCCTTCGCGTCCGCTCTGTTATGGGCCGCGCTCGCCAATGCCTCCGGCCTCTTGTTTGGGTGTTCCATGCGCGCCGTCGGAGCAAGCAGAGAAAGAGATGCCTCGCTAGGTAGCCCTCAGCACCAGCGCCCTCGTGTCCACGTCGTCATGCAAGAGCTCAGTGTGTTCTTCGCTCTCGGCCTCGTTGTTTTGCGCGTGTCTGGCCCCGATCCATTGTTTTGCATGGCATTCCACCCTCCGTCGGTGGGCGCGACGGTTCGGTAGCCCACTCCTTTTTGCTCCAGTAGGTCACACATGCATGATCGTACCGTTTCTTATGCCCCCCCCAATTCGCGCGCACTCCACCCGTGGAGCATGCGTCTCCGCCCGCCGCCCCCCCAGATGCGCCTCCCAGATTTCCGCGGCAAATTCCTTCTGTCGTCTTTTTGTTTCCGTCTTTCTGTTGGCCTTTAGTGCCGCCGATGCCGGTTGTGGCATTTCCTGCGCGTGCTCATGCCCCTCCTTCTCCTCCTCCGTACACCGCTCCTCTCCCCCCCTGAGTCCTCGCCTTTTGTCCAGCAGCATCATCCCGGCGTTCTGTGGCTCTTGCTGCCACTCGGGCATCTCCCGCCTTCTCGGCGGGGTGACCTCCTTAAGCGCGGTCCGCGCTGCTCCGCCGAGTAAGCCCCACATCCTGTCAGGAGTCTTCCTCGCCGCCGCCTCCCTCCACTCCTTCTCCGTCGTCTCCCTCGCCTCTTCCTCCACCTTTTCGAAGACCTCCCCCCTCCTAACTCCTTCTCTCAGGCGTCTCATGAGCGCCGTGCGATCCAGCGGCGGCGCGTGCTGCATGCGAGTGTAACTGCGAGACGCAAGGCCTTGAGAGACCTGCAGACCAACGGGCGCGTGAACCCTTGGGAACCTGCTCCTGACGGCTTGTAGGCGCCTCCCCGAGTTCTTGAGGACGCGGCATTGCTGCGCCAGCCCCCTGGCCCCCGACGGGATCGCGAACTGGTCGATCCTCGGACCTCCTCCTTAAGCCTCGTAGAACGTTTGCTGCGCAAGCTCGCTGTCCGACCTCGGCATGAACAGTTGGTTGCCAGCACGCAACTTTCTGAAGCGCTTCCTATTTTCGTTCTCGCAACGGGGGTAGTACCTGCCCACTGCCCGTCCCTGCGTGCTCCCCACACCCACTTCGTCTCTCGCTAGGCCGAAATCGTTTGTGATGTCCCCGCCCACAAGCAACGTCACCCTCACCCCCGCTCTGTCGTACAGTCCCTCGATCCAGTTGCAGATTCGGTCGGCCGTCTCTGTGCCCCACGCTGCCGTCACATGGGAGAATAAACGGCTACGGTAAGAACGTCTTCCTGTTCAGTGCGGATGCGTACCGTCCCTGCGAGCCCTTGCATCGTCCTGGCTGTGTCGTAAGCCTCTCTCAATGATGTCTTGCTGTACTTGTTGCTCATCAAAATAAAGACCCCGCATATTTTATTTGAGTGCCGTCCCCTTCCGTTCCAGAATCGAACTACCCAATGGTGATCCAACTGTATTTGCGCACTGGGGTAATCCAAATCGGCCCTGTGTTGTGCGCCCGCCATGATCACGCAATCTCATGGCTTGAGTTCCCTACTGGTGTCCTGAAGCCGGTCAAAGTCTGCATACACTTGGTTATATGTCACAATCCGTACCATGCTATCGCACTCGGTCTTGGGGCGCGGGACAAAAATAAACGTTACCTTGTGTAGGTTCGCTACCTACCCTTGTCTGGGGGCGCAAAAAAAAACACGTCACCTTGTGTAGGTTTGCTACCTACCCTTGTCGTGAAAGAGGTGCTCCCTGGCGCCAGCTGACCGTCCCTCCCATCCCGTCGTATCGTCAGCACAGCAGCAGTCGCGACCAGAAGAGAGATCAGCGCCATCCCCCCCTCACCCTTCGGCCGCGCGACGGGGTGCACACGAAAGAGGGCGCAGCTGGCCCATCAGGCCAGTCGGTCACCGCTTCTTGGCTGGAAACGGCGACCGGGGGAGGAGGAGGAGGAGGAGGAGGAGGAGGAGGAGAGGGAGGAGGAAACCGTGGAAGCCCTTGGCCGACCAGGCGCCGACGCCATTGCCCTCCTCCGCGCGTGCGCGCCAGAGGACCCTCCTGAGCGGTCGTAAGTTCTGGGCTGCGCTTGGCAGTCGTTGTCAGCGTTGCTGCAGACCCAGAACGCAGAGCTTTGGCTGGCCGCCGAATCGGCTTGATGCGTCGCCGTTTGTTGCTCAAACTGACCTTCCCCTTCCCTTTCCCTCCTCCTCCTCCGCCGCGTCCTTCTCCTCCTTCTCCTCGCTTCTCCGTGGTCGTTTTGGCTGCTCTTTCCTCCGTAGTCGTTTTGGCTGCCAGAGCCGCCCCTGTGCCTTTTCACTCGCTTCTCTCCCTCCTTCTTCTTTTCTCTCCTGCTCCTTGCCCCCGGCGGTGGTGCGCGGCGCCTAACGGTGTGGTTCGGTGGCGCACGCCACGCGGCCGCGGCCCCTTCTCCTCCGTCTCCCGGTCCCTCCTGGCTCCCTTTCCCTCTCCCCTTTGCCTCGCCGCTGCTGCTTTTTAGGGGTGTGCCCTGTCGCCGGCGCCCTGGTGAATAGGCGCCCTCCACCGCGGGTGCTGAGAAACATTCTGGATGGGCACACCCTTCCTTGTTTTTACTGATGCATGGACTCGGCCGCGACACGCCTAGCCCTAGTGGACACCCACTTCAAAGCTAAGTGCGAGCCGGGGCTGCGGATTCAGCTGGAGAAGGAGGAGGAGGAGGAGGAGGAGGAGGAGGAGGAGGAGGAGGAGGAGGAGGAGGAGGAGGGGAGCTCTGGGGCCGCGGGATGAAACAAAACCCTCGGCGGATGTCAGGGACCCACCCGCCCGCCCCGCACGGGCGCCGGGCACGCGCGGGAAAGCCCCTGACGGCACGCAGCTGCCCAGGAAGGCGGCAGCCTGCGGCGGGCAGCCCTCGCCCCCCAGCGGGGCCGCAGGCGCACCGGCAGAGCCAGAGGCTGCCCCCCGCAGGAGAGGGGAGGACGGGAGGGAGGAGGAGAGGAAGGGGGGGAGAGGGAGGCAGAGAGAAGCGGAAGGGGGAGGAGGGAGGGTGGGGAAGGAGGAGAGGAAGGGGGAGGACGGGAGGGAGGAGGAGAGGAAGGGGGGGAGAGGGAGGCAGAGAGAAGCGGAAGGGGGAGGAGGGAGGGTGGGGGAGGACGGGGAAGGAGTGTGAGCAAAAATCTGAAGGAGCGCTGAGAGAGAGAACGGAGGGGCCTGTCTGGCCACGGCTGGCCTCGGCTGCGGACACGTCCCCCGACCTGAATCTCGGGAGCGGCCCGGTAACCGGAGCCCCTCCGGTGCCCGAATCTGTCGCTCTACATCCACTCGGCGTGTCTATGTTTACTGCACTTCGAGCCTGCAAGTGGCCTCAGAGTGTGGGAGGCGGCCAGCGGTCTGAGCTGGTTGGGCCCCGAGAAGCAAGGGGATCATACCAATCTGTTAAGCGGGGAGGGCGATGAGGCCAAATCCGCCCAAAATCTGTCCCCAGACCCCTTCTTGCGTCCGCCTGGTGCAGCTTGTCACGCCGGACCAACTTTTGATGGCCCGGGGGCCCGAAAGCGGCCCCCCCGGGGGCCGAAGAGGGCAGACCACTTTTTCTCTCGAGCCCAGAACCTCGGTCCTCTCCCCCCTCCCTGCTGGCCAGAGCCGGTGCTGGGCCACCTCAGACCCCCAGCCGACTCCAAGCCCCAAAGTGGTCCTTCTCTCAGTTTCTCGACTGCACGTCGGTGTCGCGAATGGTCGGAGAATAGTCCTCTGGTCGCCCGTCGCCCGTCCTTTGAGCAGGGACCGACCGTCCCTAGGCCTACCACGACAAGTTCTTAGAAGCCCCAAAATATTCGAATCACAAAAACAATGTTCATAGAGCACAGACCCGCTGTATCAGAACAAGGTAGTCTCAGCCAAAACTGTCCTAAGAACATTTCGTGCAAGCCGCAACAGGTTCGTAGAAGATTCTTTGGTAGGCCTATAGGCAAACCAGAACGCTTCGCCACTGCTTGCGAGTCCTCGCCTGTTGCCGGCCGCGACGAAAGCGAGGGGCCGCGGCTCCGCTGACGCCCGCCGCCTTGGACCACAACTTCACAGCCACGCCGAGGTCTCGCACGGCCCCGTGACCTCGACGACGACGACGACGACGACGACGACGACGAGGACGACGAGGACGACGAGGACGACGACGATGACGACACCCGCGGTCGTCGCCGCACATGGCGTGGCTCTGGCGCACGACGACGATTCCGAGATAGAGACCTCCCAGGTGGGGTCGGAGTAGAGGGGGTCAGAGGATCGCGCCGCATCGGCGATACATCGGCGATGCATCGGCGATGCACTGGCGATGCACTGGCGATGCACTGGCGATGCATCAGCGACGTCGGCGATGCACCGGCGACGTCTGCGACAAGAGAATCAGGCTCTGCATCGAGCCGCATCGCCGATGCATCGGCGATGCGGCGCGATCCTCTGACCCCATCTGCTCGGACCCCATCTAACAGGCCTAGAGGAGAGGACACTGACATCCGCGCGTCGTGAAAAAAAAACGGCGGGGGATTCTTGGACGTGGTTCGCCCCCGCGGGCCTGCGCCAAGCCCCCGGGGCTTGGACGAAACGACTCGAGATGAGAAGCCGGTCAGGGGGAAAAGGGGTCAGACCTGTGAGGAGCCACGCTGCGAACAAAACAAGACGGAGGATATCTGGGGAATCCGGCTTCTCGACGTCCCTGGCCCGTCTCGTGCCTCCACAGGCATCTGGAGGCCGCAGGGGGGCTTGAGCCAGGCGTGCGTGAACGGGGGAGAACACATGGATAGAGCGAAGGAAGGCGCACCTTTCGTCACCTTCCCTGCAGCCGTCGATCCCTGCAATTTACTGCCCCACGTAGCGACACGCCCGATCGAGGATCAACAACTCCTGTAGCTTTAGTCAGAGCTGCACGGGGCACTCCACGAACGTACGGCACCGCATCTCAAGTGGGTCCGGGCGGGTTGATCAACTATAGCCGGCTTCCAACACTGACGTCGACTATGTAAATTTACGCGTGGACTGCACCAGCACACTACGATCCTCGATGGCCTTGTCTGGGTGGGGCGTTCTCATTGCCACGTTCTCATTGCCCGACCTTGCTAACGGATGCGAATTTCTGAACGTTTGTCTGGCCTGTCTCGGACCTCTGAAGGCCTCTGGGAGGCCCCAGGGGAGCTCAAGAGAGCTTCGGAGACCTCCGAAGGGACACGCCCCTCCTCCACCTCCGCGTTGCGTTGGGCGGGCCTTAAGAGCCAGCGCTTCTGAGGAGTCGACCCGAGTAACTATTTCATCCATGGAAGATCGCAACGCCGCACGGCCGTGCATGAATGCCAATCGTGAGCAATGCGGGATATCTCGAGGGCCCACTGGGGGCAAGAGCAATACAGCAGCTGCGTTCCGCCTGTTTCTGCCCATGCCACTGCTGCCAACAACTGAATGCCCAGAGAGATGATGCATTATTTCGGCGCACACGTGTATTTACATTCATAGAAACACATATATGTACACACTTGCTCGGGAGTTCGGATGAGGTGTTCGGGTGTTAGTGTTTGGAGTTATGGTGATCAAATTTGGGTATTAGGACTCGGGTGTCAAGGTCAGGGTACTCGGATCGGTGCTCGGGCTTCGGTGGTTGAGTTCGGGTTGAGATGTCTCTGGAAATCAACATTCATATTTCGTATACTTTTTTTTTAGCATTTCAACGTGCTCGCGTTTCCATGACAGAAGTGGCTCCCCAGGAGGCCCAAAAACGGCCCAGGCAGGCCTTCAGACTGCCTAAAAGGCTGAGCAAGACGCCTCAAAATGGCCCATAGAATGACAAACCGACTTGACATTTCGAGCCCTGCCCGAAAAACGGTCCTGGACACTGCCACGGAGCTCCCGAGATGCCATCAAAGCCCCCCAAAGCCCCCAAGAGGCCCACGCTCTCAAGAGACGCCTCCCGGAATCCCCACAAGCTCTATCACCCCGATGCGCTTCATGCACCATATGACCCCGTACTCCGATCGACCTCGCGAACCTCACAACCCCTACGAACCCCATGACCCTGATAACCCTTATGAGCCCTACGGTCATTACAAACCCAATAAGGCCCACGAGCCCTACGCGCCCTCTAAGAGGCCCACGAGGCCTTGAGCCCTATGAGGCCTACGAGCCCTATGAGCCCATGAGCCCAATGAGCTCCTGAGCCCTACGACACCTGTGAGCCCGACGACCTTTGCAAGTCCTTCGAGCTCTACGAATCCTACGACCCCTGTCAGCGCTCCTAGCCCTCAGCCTCAGCCTCAGCCCCATTTGCCCTACGAGCCCTTCTATGCACCACAGGAGCTCACGAGTCCAATGCGTCCTGTGACCATATACTCCTCACGACCTCATGCGCCTCCCAACCCCCACAAGCCCCACGATCTTGATGAACACCCCTCCGAGTCCTATATCACCCCTACGAACCCTCTGAGCCCCATGAGCCCTGTGTGCCCTCCAAGAGGCCCCCCAGACACCTCCCCCAGGAGCTCACGAGCGACCTTGCTCCCACGCGTCCAGTGGACGCGACACCATCAGCCCACATGAGCTCGATGGGCCCGTCGAGCCCTGCGAGCTTATCGACGTCTTCAGGGTCGCGAGCCCTGTGGCCACGATGAGCCCCAATGGCCACGATTAGCCCCATAAGCCATATGGCACCGAAACGCCCTATGCGCCCTATGGCCCCTCTGAACCCCATGAGGCCTATGACTCCTATGAGCCGCATGACCCCGATGAGCCCTGTGAGCTTTGTGGGCCCTCTGAGCCCTGTGTCGCTTATGAGCCTACAACCTTATAAGCCCTCTGAGCCATGTGCGCCCGACGAGCCTCATGAGCCCTACAAGCCCAGTGAGCCCTGTAAGCCCTATGTCGCCCATGAGCCGCATAAGCCCTGCGAGCCCTTTGAACTCTATCAGCCCCACGGGCCCCACGAGCCGCATTGCCCCAAGGAGCCTCCACAACCTATGAACTGTATTAGCCACGTGGGCCGTATGAGCCCTTCGACCCCTACGACCCGTTATGAACCTTGTGAGCCTTTTGAGCACGGTCGGCATGACCCCTATGAGCGCCATGAGCCCCATGATGAGCCTTCCAAGAGCCCGTGACTTCTGTTTGGCCAAGGCCCCTACGAGCCCTAGAACCCTAATGAGCTCCTGAGCCCGAGTAGACCAATGCACCCAATCACGCCTGCGGGCCCTCGGAACTTCATGATCCCCATGAGTCGCGCTG
>CAUYUJ010001819.1:37500-47500 GCA_963575745.1 Prorocentrum cordatum
CTTCTTCTGAGCAAGGGGAAGGCTAGAAAACAACTCACGGACGCTGTTTGTCGCCCTCGTGGCCTGGTAGCGCGTCCAATCGCGAACACAATGGACATGGTGCATGTCCCTCACGTGGCGCTGTTGGGCGCTCTCGGTAGCTAACAGGCGCTACTTGAGCGGCACTGGGCGCCATTAGCCGATGCACACTCAACCCAAGACAAACAGAAACTGAGCGCAACGCACAACGTGCAACCGCTGGAACCCACTATCGATCCACCCCACTGGTATCCGTGGCACCAGAAATAACGCATGAATTCCCAGGGGGGGCGCCGAACGAGATCTTTAGCACTCCCAATGATTAATTAAATTCCATTCCGCCAGAAACCTGAGGAAACCATGGGAACTCGGAGGTACCAACAGGAATCCTCCAGGAGTCCTTGAAGAATCTGGAAGAATCCTCTGTACCCCCCACGGATCCGCCAGGAGTCGGCGGCACACCTGCAGGAAGCCTGAGGAATCTTCAGCAACCGGCAGGAATCCTTGGGAGCCCGCAGGAATCCTCACAACCCTGGGACAATCTGAACATATCGCACTTCCATCCCTGCTCGAACCTCCATCCTCGATCCTGAGACGTTCGCAGACTCTTTGCACCTAGGGGAGGATGGGCTGTACTGAAATTGCCAGGCTGACTCACCTAGCTGAACTCCTGGCTCGGGCTCACTGGAAACTCCTCTAGGTGAGGGGCCTCAGTGGCCTCAGACAGTCCGCCACGTTCATCCAGTTGCCATTTCAGCCAGCTGCTCGTTGCCTATTTGGTTTTGCCGGCGGAGATCTTCAGGAATCCTCACTGATCTCGATGGGAACGGCGGGAATCCTTCAGGAATCCGCAGGAATCCTCTGAAATCCTTCAGGAATCTTCCAGCAAATCATGGAATCAGGTGCCCACAGATTCCTCACGGATTCCTCAGGAAACCGAGAGATCCCTCAAGAATCATTCCAGAATCCTTCAAGAGTCACTTGGGAAATGTTCAAGAATCTTTCACGAATCCTCTATTCTCTTCAAACATCTTCAGGAATATTTACGGGATCCTCACGGGATCTTTCAGGTATCCACGATCCCAAGGAATCTTCAGGCATACTGAATAAACCGCTGGAGCCCCAGGAATCAACCTTTTTGGAATCCGCAGGAATTTTCAGGACTCACCAGGAGCCCTCAGGAATCCTTCGGACATCTCTCCGGGAATCCTTGCGTATCCCACGGGAAACCGGCAGACAAAAATCCCCGGGAAACCTCGGGAACCCCTTGGGAACCTCCACGAGCCTTCAGGCCTCCCCCCCTTCTTGAGGAACCCGCAGGGACCCCTTTCTGAGCCCTCCGGGACGGCTTATACACCTTCATGTCCCTCCTCAGGAACCCTCATTGAGACGAGGGAGCCATCAGGAGGAGGAGGAGGAGGAGGAGGAGGAGGAGGAGGAGGAGGAGGAGGCGGAGAAGGAAGAGGATAAGCAGGAGGAGGAGGAGGAAGAGGAGGAGGAGGAGGAGGAGGAGGAGGAGGAGGAGGAGGAGGAGGAGGACACTTTTAGGAGCCATCAGGAAACCTCATTGAGACGAGACGCACATCCAGGGCCCCGCGATCTCGCCGTGGGGGGGGGCTGCCAGGCTCGCCTTTTGCACGGCCAGTCAGGCGCGGGTGGGCCAGAGCGGTTCCGCGCGCGCTCAGCGGCGCGTAGGAGAGGAAGGCAGACGAGGGGGACGATGACGGCTGACGAGTTAGGACGACCGAAACGATCGAAGGCATAATTCCTCACCCTCCCATGTCTTCCCCGTCGGGGAGGTCGCGGGGGGGACAATTCGTTACGGCCCGCTCCCTTCTCGCACTCTCGGATCCCAGCACTGAAATCCGCTGATCGCGCTGGGCTCCGATAAACATGATTGGCCCCTTCCGCGCTGCATTCGGAGGAGGGCAACGTGAGACAACGGCCGTGAGACAACGGTGGCCAAATCGGCTCAAAATCGGTCCCTGGACCCCTCCCGGGGTCCAAACGCACCGATTTTTCACGCTGCGTCCAGCCGTGGCGACGAGGAGGCCCCTCGGAGGCGAACAAGGCAAAAACGTCACCCTTGTCTCACCCTGCCCTCCTCTGATGCATGTCGCGTTCTTTGCGGAGCGCCATCGCCTCACAACGAGGGGGGCGTCCGGCGCCGGGCTGGGCGAGGGATGCCGTCACTCTGTCGAGCGACGGAGGACGGGGACCGTGCGGAAGGCACGCAGAGCCCAGAGGGGCCGCGTCGGGAGGCCAGGGAGGAGCGAAGGGCTTGTCTCGACTCCAGCCAGCCTCCTCCTCCTCCTCCTCCTCCTCCCCTCCCCCTTCCCCTCCCCCTCCCTCCCCCTCCCCCTTCCCCCCCCCCTCCTCCTCCCCCTCCTCCTCCTCCCTCCTCCTCCTCCTCTCCTCCTCCTTCTCCTCCTCCTCCCCCTCCCTCCTCCCCCTCCCCCTCCCCCCTCCTCCCCTCCTCCTCCTCCCCCCCTCCTCCTCCCTCCTCCTCCTCCTCCTCCTCCTCCTCCTCCTCCACCGTCGGTTGAAACGCCCGGGGTGGCGTCGGCCACGGCGTCGGCTACAGCTCCGAGGCAGGGACGCGATGGGTCGACGTCGGTATACCGTCGCCGGGCGCGGCGTCGGAGGCAGCCTCGGGGTGGGAGCGACGGCCCAGGGAGGGCACAGCGTAGGAGCCGTCGCCGCGGGCGTCGGAGGCAGCCTCGGGCAGGGGGCGCCGGCCCGGGGAGGGAATGGCCCGGCGCCGGGACCGTCGTCGGGGCGGGAGAGAACGGCGTCGGAGACGTCGGGGGCGGCGCCGACGGCGTCGTCGGAGCGAGGGCGTTCGCCCATGGAGGGAACGGCGACGGAGCCGACGCCGGCGGCAACGTCAGGGAGGGAGGGAGAGAGCATCGCCCCTGATGCGGTGCGGCGTCGTGGCCTGCGTCAAGGGCGGAGCAGGGGAGGACGTTGGAGTTGGGGCGTCGATCTGGGGAGGGAACGGCGTCGGGGCCGCAGTCGGGGTCGGCGCCAGAGGCAGCGTCGGGGTGGGCGCGTTGGCCCAGGGAAAGGCGGCAAATGTTATCAGCACGCAGGCGCAACACACACACACACACGCACACACAAACACGAGCACAAACACAAACACAAAAACAAGCATTATCACGAGCACAAGCACATACATACACATACATACACATACATACACACATACACACATACACACATACACACATACACACATACATACATACATACATACACAGACAGACAGACAGACAGACGGACAGACAGACAGACATACATACATAAACACACATACATGCATACACACGTACGGACATACACACGCACACACATGCACACATACACACATACATGCATATACACATACACGCATGCATACATATACACACATACACATATGCACATACGTGCATCCATCTACCATCCATCCGTACATACACACATATACATCATACATCCATGCACCCGTACATCCAACGTCCATGCATCCACAAATCCATACATCCACACATCCTTACGTACGTACATGCACACGTACATACATACACATACACATACCTACCTACCTGCCTGCATACGTACAACCATACATACATATACATAGATTCCCCAATCAGAGCTTGCCTCTGTAGGGGTCCTGGCAGATTCATATGGTTAGGTGAACATTGCCAACGATTTCCGCGGCCCGCCCAGGTGCCCGGGTGCCCAGGGGCCTGGGTGCCTGGGTGCCTTATAGCCCTATAGCCCTATAGCCCTATAGCCTTGTAGGCCTATAGTCCCATAGCCCAATCGCCCTATGGCCCTACAGCCCGATAGCCCAATAGCCCTATAGCCCCATAGGCGTATCGCCTTGTAGCCCTATACTCCTATCGCCATATTGCCCTATACCCCATATAGCCCCATAGCTCTACAGCCCAATAACCCCATAGCCCTATAGCGCTTTAGCCCAATAGCATAGTAGCCCTATAGCCCTATAGCCCTATAGCCTTATAGCCCTATGGCCCTACAGCCCTGTAGCTCGATATGCCTACATCCCTATAGCCCCATAGCCCTATATCCCTATAGCCCTATGGTCGTATAACCCTATAGCCCAATAGCCCTATAGCCCGATGGCCCTATTGCCATATAGCCCCATAGCCCCATGGCCCCAGAGCCCTACAATCCTAGTCCTACGGCCCCATAGCCCTGTAGCCCTATGGCCCTATAGCCCCACAGTTCCATAGCTCTATAGCCCCATAGCCCCATAGCCCTACAGCCCCATAACCCTGTAGCCCTAACAAGACTTTGTGTGGGGGGCGTTTCTCTGGTATCATATGTACATAAAAACGTACATACACACTGCATACATACAGACATGCATGTATGCATATACACATACATACAAACGTACACACATTTACGCATATACACATGCACATACATACATCCATATATACATCCATACGTACACACATCCGTACATACATACGCACATGCACACGTACATACACACGTACACGCATGCACACATGAATACATACACACATGCATACATCCTTACACACAGCCGCATATATATATATATACATACATACACACTGACATACATGCATACCTACATACATACAAACATGCATAATACGTACACTCACACATACAAATATATACGTACATACACATGTACGCATACACACAAACACAAACACAATCACAAACACAAGCACGTAAACAGCCACAACCACACACACAAACGTTACATACATTGTTGGAGGCTCGTTGCGCTTTCAGGCAGACGACACAACGCCGCTTGCAACTCGGCTGATTGTTCGGTAGTGATGGGGGATGGACAGACGCACCGTAGTAACCATTCAAACACCGTGCGCAAGCACATGCACACTCACATACACATGCAAGTCTGGTGATTCGACCCCACCGTCCTCCACAATCACTCCCCGTGCCTCCATGTTCTTTTCCCCTCTCCTCTTCAAGCACAGTCTTGCTACTCCTCCTCTCCCTTTTCATCGTGATTCTCGTCCTTCTATTTCCTATGGCTCCTTCTCGCCCTGCCGCTGGAAGGCTGCTTGCTCCAGTTGCGCATGCCCTGCCCCCATCGGGATCCCTGCCTCAGGATCGGGATACGCGCTCCGAATACTCGTCCTGTCACCTCCGGGGGTGGCTACAGAGAGAGCACCATCGGGACAACGGCAGGAGGCGGAATGAGGTGGAGGGACGGAGGCATGGTGGGAAAAGGGGGAGGGGAAGGAGGAACGCCAGAACATCTTCTGGCAGGCTCGCCATACATAATTTGAATGCGGACCTTATGAGACACCTTGCTGACCGATGGTCTGTCCAGACACCTTCTGGGGAGAAGGAGGAGGAATCCGAATCGAATCGAGCTCTGGGGGCGTTAAGTGATATCGCCACCTCGTGAAAAGCCTGGCCTACTCCTTCCTGGCAAAATCTCGCCAACTTCTAGCAGCAGTCTGCTTGCTTGCAATGGCGCCTTGGGGACCCATCAGGGGATTCGCGATCCTGCCGTGTGGGCATGCACACTGCTCGGGCAATCTGTGGCCCCCCCCCGTTCGCCGACAGAGCTGAGGAGGCCCTCGCACCTGCACGCCTCAGGGTAAGGCCCGAGGTCAAAACAAGTGCGACGGGCCCTCCCCCCCCCAAGATGGAACAATGCCTCCGAGATCGAGGGCGCGAGTAATTTTGGACCGGAGGAGGAGGGAGGATGCTCCAAGGGGGAACGAACGAACGAACCACCAGATTGGAAAGCTGTCCGGGCCTGCTAAGACCAGGTGGGCGAGGCCGTGGCCTCCTGTAAACATACAGACATGCATGACAAGTCCCACTGCGGAAGAGAGCCCATACATCACACGATACGACTTTTTCAATCCAGTCCTCTAGAAATCCCGACCCTTTCCCTGGGGTAGCTTTCCGTCCCGGATCCGTTTCTGATGGTCCCGTAGCCCGAGAACGGGCCCTGGTGGCCGACATCGAACGAAAACGCCCGGACTCCGAAAACATCTCGTCGGAGATCTGGGGGCGAGGATCAGGGATCGGCGGCGACGAGAAGGGCGAATAGCCCAGGGGCGGGCATTGCACGTATTCGCCCGGGAGCCTTGTCGAAGACATAGATCATCGGCGCCCCCGGATATATGTATTGCTCTCCCCTGGGCTATTCGCCCCTACCCATCGGTCGGAAGAAGTAGGTAGAAACATGAAGTAGGAAGGCGTTGGAAATAGATTGGGTTTCCGCCCGCCTCCTGAAGAGGAGGGAAGAGGGAAAACCACTCGACTCTTGAAGTAGGAAGGCGCTGAAAGTAGATTGGAATCTGGGAATCCAAAAATACCTACTTTCAACGACCGATGGGTATCGTCGCCTCTGAGATCAGGGAGGGGACGAGGGCGGAAGGGGAGGAACGAGAACCGGCGCGCTCGCCTCGACGCCCGCGTGTCGCGCCAAGAGCTCCTCCATCTGCTCCAGGCACCGCTGCGCCTCGGACCTCCCGTCCTTCTCGCCACCTCGGTGGCGCGGCGGGGGGGGGGATGGGGGCGCAAAGCCGGGGATCGGGGGGAGGAGGCGGCGGGAGGAGGATGCGCGAGGAGGGAAGAGGAAGGTGAGCATCGTTTATCCGATCCCCATCCCCGCTGGCAGGGCCTTGGCCCCACTGTCCGATCTACTCCCCTGGATGGGGATATAGGCTGTTCCGTTCGGGCTTCGCGGGGCCTGTCCCCAATCGGGGGGGATGTGGGGCTGAGAAACTACGGCCCAGTGGGATGGGGATCGGTCAGACGATACTGACAGGGAGGCAGCTTCTGTGAGTCTTTCGTCAGAACGACAAAGGGCTACTAAGCCAAATGAAGGAGCCATTGAAGCGAACCTGCCAAGATGAAACACAACATCAAACCAGATTAAGCGGAGTTCGCCGGGATTCTGCGACATTTCGCCAGTTCTTGACGATGGATATACCAGCGCGGATGCTGAAACGACATCCTATGTTGCATCCTAGGGAAGGGGGAGGATGGCCACGGGAGGATAGGGATGATGGAGGAGGCAGGAGGAGGCTCAGGGATGCCAGGTGAGGAGGACGGGCGGGAGGGGGCGGAGGGTAGAATGAGGGAGCAGGACGGCGGAACACTTTGTCAGCAACCCGATTTCCCAAATGGCTCAAATACCCAACGGATCACGGGCAGTGGAGGTGGACGCGATGGGTGCAGAGAGGCCGCCACGGCAGAAAGGACCCGCGCATCGCTTGGCCTAGCAGTGCGGAGAGCTGGCCCTGTCAACTCCAACCCAATACGCATGACAACCAACGCATCCATGGATGCCTACGGCCCTTCGCCCCCCTCTCCCCCCATCACAACCATGGCTTGAATGGTAATGGTAAGTAAAGCTCTGTCAAGGCTAGATCTGTCAAATATCTGAAATACCAGGTAGATCGCGGGCAGTGGAGGTGGACGCGATGGGTGCCGCATGGAGGCCACCCTGGTCAAAACGACCCGCGCATCGCTCGGACCAACCACATCGAGGCAATCGCGGACTCACGACCCATCGCGCGAACCTTATCCACCCAGCGTGCGGGTACTTTCATTCAGTTCGGTATCCGACGGCATTGTTGCAATCGGTCCACAATGGTCGACCACCCACTGAAGTAAAAACCGCTGCTTCGTTCAACCAGTCCCTCCGCAGGTACACAAGACAGGCTGGGTTTTTCTATTCGCCCGTCTGCGGCAGAGTGACTAGGGAGCTGCCTGGGTCTGACAGGTCTCTGGCCATTTCCCATCCTAGGGCAGCGTGTAGCGAACCTGACGATGTCCGCAACGCCACCGACACATATCGTCGGAGATCAGCGACGAGCGCGCCGAACACCACTGCAACAATCGTGGCCGAGCCTGCGATTGTAGCAGCCTGGAAGGCCCGTTTCAGGTTGCGATGAGCGTGTGAAGACGAACCTGGTGTTTCACACTTGCGTTCTCCGCGGAACACAAACGGCCCTTGTTCGTTATTCTGTTGGCTGGTTGTCATTGTCTTGGCCCCGTTTTCGCACACCACCTCAAACTGAGACCCGCGATCCTGCAGTGGAAGAGGCTTCGGGAGACACTCGAAGCATAATTAACTAAACGCAACGCCGCAACGCCCATGACCGGCGCAGACTTGATGGCTGCGCTGGCATCGCGAGCCCGGAGGCCCATGCGGGGCCTGGGCGCATGCGCCAGCTTGCTACCCTCTTCTCCGTGCCTGCTGCACAGCGCTGATGCCCCACGAATTCGAAAACCTGCGGAATCGGTGAGCCCGTCGACGGTGATCCGGGTACGTACAGACAGATGGGCATTGTCGAGCATCTCCGCAGCATGCGTAATCTTGCTTTCGGTCGTCGAGAAGTGGCACGAGGTGTTGGAGTCGTCACGAGAAGCACCCAAAGAACGCCATCTGCTGCCACATGATGTTGGGATGGATGCCGTGATCGCCACTATCCTAATCCTCTTGACCTGCTCAATCACCAATTGGTCCACCAGAAGCCGGCCACAGACTCCAATACGATAATCCTTTTCCGCGAGCCTCCCGCTTCGGCCAAATCGCTCATGCCAGCTTCAGCCTTGCGCTCTTGGAGCGTTCTTCTCTTCGGAACGAGGACCAGATCGCACTCGTTCGAACCATCCTCCAACCATCGACCAACCAACCAGGCCGTGCACTCCTCTCTTGGCACCAGCAGCGCGCGCATGACCCACCCGTCGCACGCGTTCTGCTTCTGGAGGGTGGCCTTGCACAGCGCACTGGTAGATGACATTCTGGGGCCTCGGGGGCGCCGGGGTAGACGCAGACGCAGCCTCGTTCACGTCCAAGTCCTCGCTGCAGGCGCTTGTCGTTGGGGCGACAAGCAGCACAAATGTTCCACAATTAGTCAATGGTCGCAGCTGCTGCTGCGACCAAAAGACCGCCACTGGCGCATTAAACATCCACCAAACGGAGAGACCCACCCGCCAGTGCGTTGAGAACCTCCCCCTCCAACTTCAACGTTTAATACGGCTGTGTCTGCGGGTTTAAATTAACTTCCAGATGCCATTAAGAACCCCCCTAGGATTATCAGTACCACCGCACTGCTATTAATAAATTCCAGAGGGGGATTTTGGCCGAATGGTACCTTTAGCCTGGCGACCAAAAAACAATAACAACATTCACGGATTGAGGGCGGCTCGTTTTTAGAATGCGGCTCTCGCCTCAGCGCCGGGCACATCAGTTGTAAACGCTTTGCAAGCGCTGCGCGGATTGAGGGCGGCTCGTTTTCAAACTGTGGCTCTCTCCTTAGTGTCGCGCACATTCGTTTGAACAACTGTGCAGGAGTTTTGCTCCCCCCATGGCGCCGCGCGCATTCGTTTCAACAATTCGCACGAGCTTTACGGGTTGAGGGCGACTCGCTTTCAAAATTTGGCTCTCGCCTTAGCGCAGCGCGCATCCGTTTTGTTATATCGGCAATGGCTTCAAGGATTGAGGGCGGCTCGTTATCAACATGTGGCTCTCGCCATCGCGCCGCGCGCATTCGTTTCAGAAAACTGAGGCTTTGCACTAACCGAAAAGTGCGAGTAATAGTCGCAGTAATCGTAATCAAGGTGGTAGTAGTAATAGTAGTAGTAGTAGTAGCAGTAGTAGTAGTAGTAGTAGTCGTCGTAGCAATAGGAGCAGTAGTAGTAGTAGTAGTAGTAGTAGTAGTAGCAATAGTACTAAAATAATAGCAGCAGCAGCAGCAGCAGCAGCAGCAGCAGTAGTAGTAGTAGTAGTAGTAGTAGTAGTAGTAGTAGTAGTAGTAGTAGTGCTAGTAGTAGTAGTAGTAGTAGTAGTAGCAGTAGTGGTAGTAGTAGTAGTAGCAGAAACAACTGTCGTGGTAGTCGTCGTAAGAATTGTAGTCGTAGTCGTAGTAGTACTCGTGCTAGTGATAGAAGTAGTTTTGCTAGTAGTGGTAGCGATCGAAGTAGT
>CAUYUJ010001819.1:52500-65000 GCA_963575745.1 Prorocentrum cordatum
TAAAGAAAACGACCTGAGGCCCAAACCTGGCGGGCGCAAGCCTGGAAAATAACGGCCACGGCGCCCTCTCGAGAACCGGAAAGGGACAATTCACTAATCGACGTGTCACTGTTGGGGGTTCTGTCCACCCCCGACATTTGCTGCAGAACGAAGTCAAAACGAAAACGGTCCACGAAATTGCCCAAACACCGTTCAGCTCGAGCCCCGCTCCCTCCCCCCGCGCGCCGCCCCGGCGCCGTCGCTGCAGCCTCGGCCTCGGCTGGCAGCTCCCCCTGGTGGTGGTGGTGTCCGGGATCCCGCGCCTCGCTGTGGCCCTCGCCCTGCGCCCCGCGGGCACGACATTCTGCTGTTGGCGGTCTCAAACCTAGACTGCTCTTTCGCCACTTGCAGCACCCCGTCGGGCCACACATTGACGGTTCCGCTGTGCGTTCTCCACTTGCAGCACCCAGTCGGCCCACGCCTGGACGGCACAGCTGTGCGTACCCCTGCTATCCGCGTGCGGGGCATCGGCAGCGCTCGTGGATGCACCGACGCCGCGGCCCGGCAGCTGCCACGGTCCCCGCTGCCACGTTCGGGATAGATATCTTTCACCCCCGAGTGCACCCCTCCTCCTCCTCATCCGCCTCCGCGGTCGCTCTGTCTGTCTCAATCTTTCCTCCTGCATGCTGGGCAATTCGCTCTTCGGCAGCCCCGGATTGCTTGAACGCTAGTGCAGTTTACCTCTGCCTCGCCGCCGACGAAAAAGTGTTTTAAGCCAGCAACGGATTCAAGAACAAAACGATCATCATCGCATCCATTCCGCACGCATCTGCAAATTCACTGCTTACCCTTCTGATTGCTTATCCGGGTGCACGCGGCAGCGCAACAAGGCATCGAGGTAGGCACCCAACGTGACAGCCAGCATGGCGGCACAATGCAACCAATACGATTTTTCATTTTGGAACGGACACCGAACAATCGGCTGCCCCTCAAAGAGGCTATCACCACACTCATCGACGACCCTTGCAACTTCCACACAACGGCAGCGTTCTATAGTGGCCGGCCGGGTTAACGTCACCACCTTCGGCGAGAGGAGGAGTAGTAGGATGATGATGATGATGAGGAGGAGGAGGAGGAGGATGAGGAGGAGGAAAGAGGCCCAGGAACAATCCAAAACACCTGGAGCAACGCTCACGCCAACCTGCGATAGGCGAGCCGTTGCGCGCAGCTGGTGAATCTGAAAGATGTCAAGATGTCAAGAACTGATGCAGCTATCTGAGTCCGAACTCCACGAATGACCACGCGAACTTACATCCTGGACAAGGACTCAAGGAGCGAAGGGGGAAGAGGAAGAAGAATCAGCTGGGGAGGACCCCCCTCCCTGGCGCGCGGAGCGCGCCAGGGGCGGCGCCGGAGGCGCCGCCGGGGGGCCCCAGCGCCGATCCGAGAAATCCGCGCGGACCTCAGAGTTTTTATGTTTATGCCACTTTTTGTGCCCCTAGTCATGGACGCGCGCGGCCAGCTGGCCGCATCAGACAGGGATCGCCCTCATCGGTGGAGCGAGCCCATCGCGGCTCGACCCAGCCCTCGTCGACGGAGCTGCATCGCCCCAGCACGGGGCAGCGCGTGCGCGCCCCGCGTTCGTCGGTGGAGAAGGGCGCGCTGACACCCCCCCCCGCGCCCCCGCGAGGCATCCCCCTCGCGCGCCACGCACATGCCCGTGCGTCGCGGCCCGCCGCCCCCGCCAGAAACCACGGATCCCATGCCACTCCCTCCCCCTTGAACGCCCAAGTTCGATTCTCCGAAGGGGGGCCCGAGGATACCCTTAGGTCGGGCATGTCCTCCTACAGGCGGATGGTGGACGGTGGACGACCATGGGAACATATACTCATAACATACCCCCAAATATGCAACATGGGTCGACACGTCGTCCCCGGTTTCTTTTTTGTTGGGCGAATTCCTCCTGTGGAGGGGCATGCCCGACTACAGGCTACCCCTGGGTCGGGCGTGTCCCCCTACGTCAGGTTCGTGTCGTGCCGACTTCGGCGTTGGTTTCTGACACCGCGGGGATCGTTCAGCCTTGAACGATCGGCCGATTCCGAAACGCCCAAATCGTTCCACATCGAACGATTCTGGGTCGCCCGCGGCGTTCAAAGTTGAACGCCGCTGGCGGGGTCGCCGCCGGTCGACACAACACGAACCTACCGTGCCATCGGCTGAGAGCTCAGGCCCTCGGAAAGTGATTTTCGTCAGGACGGTCGGCGCGGTGGGAGGAAAGAGAGACACGGCAAGCACGTCGAAGGGCACGAACGAAGGTCGCTGGCCCGTACAGGCGGATCCCACAGGGCCGCGGCAAAACTGGCACGGCCCCCTGGCGCGGCCCGGCGCACTGCCCGCCGATGGCCCCCGCCGCCGCCACCGCCGCCGCCGTCGCGCCGCTCCCCCCCCCCCCCCCCTCCGAGGAGGTGGTGGAGGAGGAGGAGGAGGAGGAGGAGGAGGAGGAGGAGGAGGAGGAGGAGGAGGAGGAGGAGGAGGAGGAGGTGGAGGTGGAGGAGGAAGAGGGGAGGAGGAGGAGGAGGAGGAGGAGGAGGAGGAGGAGGAGGAGGAGGAGGAGGAGGAGAGGAGGAGGAGGAGGGGGAGGTGGAGGTGGAGGAGGTGGAGGAGGTGGAGGAGGAGGAGGAGGTGGAGGAGGTGGAGGTGGAGGAGGTGGATGAGGTGGAGGAGGCCCTGGCACGGCCCCCTGTGCCCCGAGCTTCGCGGCGCGCCCGGAGGGGAGCGCCGACGGGGCGCGGGCCCCCTCGGAGAGCTCGGACAAGGCCTCCGGGCCTCCGACAAGGCTGGCGAGGCCTTCCCCGGAAGACACCAGTGGGGGGGCTCCTCCTCGGAAGGCTTCCCGACCTCGGAAAGCTCAGAAGGCTCCCGGACCTCCGACAGAGCTGGCGAGGCTCCCCCAGAAGACACCAGGGGGGGGCTCCTCGGAAGGCTCCCGACCTCGGAGAGCTCAGAAGGCTCTCGGACCTCCGACAGAGCTGGCGAGGCCTGCCCCGGAAGACACCAAGGGGGGGGGCTCCTCGGAGGGCCAGGGTCCAGAGGGCCTCTGAGGAGCCCCGCCGGCTTCTGCGAAGGCTTGCCCCGTCTGCCCCTCCCCAGGCCTTCCCCCCAGGGCGCGCCGCCGAAGAGTGCCCAGCGCTCCCCGGGCACTCTTCGTTCGAAGCCCGCTCCTCCCTGAATTACTCACTGCGTGGAGCTCCCCATATGTGCATCTCATGTTTTATGTCATGCCGTGGTGGGCGTCTGTTCATGAGCGGTCGACTACAATAGCGCGTCCAAGTGGGCGACAGGGCCGACGAAGACGAGTGACCCCTAATGCGAGTGATTGCGTATGAGTCATAGTGAGCTTTGAGTATGGTTGAATGCGAGCCTGTTCCTCTTCATCCCCCCTCCTCAGCTGCCAGGCCTTCCCCTCTTCAGCCCGTGGTAGCTTTGGAGCTTCCCACATGTGCATATGTTGTAGGATAGTTGGCAGTGGGATATGTAAGACGAGCGTTTAGCCACACAAGGCCATAAGTGCATGTCATGTTGGAGGATAGTGCCACGAAAAACAAACAAACCGCCTGAGACATCCACACAAAATGGCCGCGAACGAGCCCGTGCAACCACCCCTGGCGGCCCCCCTTAGGAGTGCTGAAACCAGCGCCCCGCCTGAGACATCCTCACAATCTGCTCTCCAAGCGAAGGATGTTGAGCCCGGAAACAGGCAAACCGCCGGAGACATCCCCACAAAATGGCCGCGAACGAGCCCGTGCTGAAACCAACGCCCCGCCTGAGACATCCTCACAATCTGCTCTCCAAGCGAAGGATGTTGGGCCCAGAAACAAGCAAACCGCCTGAGACATCCCCACAAAATGGCCGCGAACGAGCCCGTGCAACCACCCCTGGCGGCTCCCCTTAGGGGTGCTGAAACCAGCGCCCCGCCTGAGACATCCTCACAATCTGCTCTCCAAGCGAAGGATGTTGGGCCCAGAAACAAGCAAACCGCCTGAGACATCCCCACAAAATGGCCGCGAACGAGCCCGTGCAACACCCCTGGCGGCTCCCCTTAGGGGTGCTGAAACCAGCGCCCCGCCTGAGACATCCTCACAATCTGCTCTCCAAGCGAAGGATGTTGGGCCCAGAAACAAGCAAACCGCCTGAGACATCCCCACAAAATGGCCGCGAACGAGCCCGTGCAACCACCCCTGGCGGCTCCCCTTAGGGGTGCTGAAACCAGCGCCCCGCCTGAGACATCCTCATAATCTGCTCTCCAAGCGAAGGATGTTGGGCCCAGAAATTATTCACTGCGTGGAGCTCCCCATATGTGCATCTACTTGCATGGACCTGTCCGCCGTGAATGTCTAGGCGCAAGAGCTTTCGAATATTAACGGGCTTCAGTTGTGACGGTCTGGACATCAATCTAACTGCGAATGAATTGGAGTGTAGTACGGGCGCGTCTCTGTGCATGAGCCTGGGGCCTCCTGGGGCCTCCTGAAACCTACTGGGGCTTCCTGGGGTCTCCAGGAGCCTCTTGGGACCTCCTGGGACCTCCTAGGAAGGTTTCGTGCCCCAGGAGAGGCGCAATCTATAGCAACAGACGTACATAAAACATTGCGGATTAGAGCCACAGGAGAAGGGCAATCTATAGGAACACGCGTAAAACACCAAGGACTCGTGCCCCAGGAGAGGCCCAATACATAGGAACATGAGTAAAACATTTAGGATTGTGTACACAGGAGAAGGACCATCTATAGAAACATACGTAGAACATCAAAGAATCGTGCTCCAGGTGAGGCCCAATCGATAGGAGCATACGTAAAACACATGGGATTGGAGCCACTCCTGTTGCCTTCTGAGGCCTC
Source organism: Prorocentrum cordatum (assembly GCA_963575745.1). Lineage (NCBI taxonomy): Eukaryota > Dinophyceae > Prorocentrales > Prorocentraceae > Prorocentrum > Prorocentrum cordatum. The sequence continues at coordinate 57,375 of CAUYUJ010001819.1, forward strand.
CTGCTCCTGGGGCCTCTCGGGGCCTCCTGTTGCCTTCCGAGGCCTCCTGGCGCTTCCTGTTGCCTCCTGGGGCCTCCTGTGGTTTCCTGAGGCCTTCTGGAGCTTCCTGGGGCCTCCTGGAGCCTCTTGGGACATCCTGTGGCCTCTTGAGTCTTTCTGTGGCCTCCTGATGCCTCCTGGGACCTCATGTGGTCTCCTGGGGCCTCCTGGAGCCTGTTGGAGCCTCCTGTGGCATCCTGAGAAGAATCTGCGCCCACGAGCCTGGCCACCAAAACAAGCAAACCGATCGAGACATCCTCAAAATCTGGCCCACCTGGGGGGTGAAAATGAGCGCCTCGCTCGAGACATCCTCCAAATCTGCTCCGAAAGCGAAGGATGTTGGGCCAGAAACAAGCAAACCGCCTGAGACATCCCCACAAAATGGCCGCGAACGAGCCCGTGCAACCACCCCTGGCGGCTCCCCTTAGGGGTGCTGAAACCAGCGCCCCGCCTGAGACATCCTCACAATCTGCTCTCCAAGCGAAGGATGTTGGGCCCAGAAACAAGCAAACCGCCTGAGACATCCCCACAAAATGGCCGCGAACGAGCCCGTGCAACCACCCCTGGCGGCTCCCCTTAGGGGTGCTGAAACCAGCGCCCCGCCTGAGACATCCTCACAATCTGCTCTCCAAGCGAAGGATGTTGGGCCCAGAAACAGGCAAACCGCCTGAGACATCCCCACAAAATGGCCGCGAACGAGCCCGTGCAACCACCCCTGGCGGCTCCCCTTAGGGGTGCTGAGTATGAGTAAGTCTGTGTATGAGTAAGTCTGTGTATGAGTAAGTCTGGGTATGAGTAGGTCTGTGTATGAGAAAGTCTGTGTATGTGTACGTCTGGGTATGAGTAAGTCTGAGTATGACTAATACTGTGTATGAGTAAGTCTGGGTATAAGTGAGTCTGTGTATGAGTACGTCTGGGTGTGAGTAGTATGAGTAAGTCTTTGTATGAGCAAGTGGGAGTATGAGTAAGTCCGACAGGAGGGGAGGAGAAAAGAGGAGGAGGGAGAAGGAGGAGTAGGAGGCGTCCAAGTAATAACAAGAACCCCATCTTAGGATATGGGGAATAACAAGAACCCCATCTTAGGATATAGGGAAAAAAGAGGAGGAGGGAGAAGGAGGAGTAGGAGGCGTCCAAGTAATAACAAGAACCCCATCTTAGGATATGGGGAACAAGCAAACCGCCTGAGACATCCCCACAAAATGGCCGCGAACGAGCCCGTGCAACCACCCCTGGCGGCTCCCCTTAGGGGTGCTGAAACCAGCGCCCCGCCTGAGACATCCTCACAATCTGCTCTCCAAGCGAAGGATGTTGGGCCCAGAAACAAGCAAACCGCCTGAGACATCCCCACAAAATGGCCGCGAACGAGCCCGTGCAACCACCCCTGGCGGCTCCCCTTAGGGGTGCTGAAACCAGCGCCCCGCCTGAGACATCCTCACAATCTGGGTATGAGTAAGTCTGAGTATGAGTAATACTGTGTATGAGTAAGTCTGGTATGAGTAAGTCTGTGTATGAGTACGTCTGGGTGTGAATAAGTCTGTGTATGAGTAAGTCTGTGTATGAGTATGTCTGAGTGTGAGTAAGTCTGAGTATGAGTAGGTCTGAGTATGAGTAAGTCTGAGTAGGAGTAAGTCTGAGTATGAGTAGGTCTGAGTATAAGGAAAGAGGAGGAAAGAGGAGGAGGAAGGAGGAGAGGGAGTAGGAGGCGTCCAAGTAATAACAAGAACCCCATCTTAGGATATGGGGAAAAATCAACTCTTCTACTCCTCCTGGCATCCTGCATCCTGGACCTCCGCCCAACAGCACGGACCGCCACGCAAATCCTGTGTCGAAAGATCTGAAGCGCAGACACATTGCACAGCTCGGGCGCAGACACTTTTCACGCTGCTGAGGGTACTGCCAACAAGGGCCGCCCACGCTTTGGCAAGCGAGCGGCGCCAAACGGCGACGTGCTGCACAGGAGCTCAATCCATGTCAGCTCGCAGACGTGCGGCTGGTGGAATCTCAGGTGCCTCCCTCCGCCCTCCCCTACCCTTCTTCGTCGTCTCCGTCGCCTGCAATCGGTCTGTTAGGTACCTCATCTTCTGTATGCCAATGCAGGTTCGACATGGACGGTGTGCTCTCGTGGAGGCAGCGCCAGCCCTACCATAAATCGACCTTCCCTCGCGATGCCGGTGTGCATTCCGCAGAGAAAGTCGCAGATTCGGATAGGCAACCCGCCACCGCGCCTTGAACACGCAGCGGAGCACCACCCTGCTCGTGCAGCTGCGAATGCGGAGTGATTACCACTTGGAGGATTGCAGGGCCTTTCAAAGCCCGGATCCCAGATGCCACTTGATTCCCATCCATTTCCATCCATGCGCTCCCATGGCGCAACATCTGAATGAAGAAACCGTTGCAGAAGTACTAACCTTCGTAGCTCCGCACGGACTTCTCGCATCGGCGCTGGAGGTGCCACCACGGGGGCCCCACGCCGATCCCAGAATCCGCACGGAGCTCGAGCCACCTCTGTCTATGCGGGCGCTCCCCAAACATTGGTTCTCACCTGGCTTGCTCAAGGGACTCGTGGGGTATCGCAGCTGCTCGGCTGCGGTCCGCTCGCGGGCGCCTCCTGGGCGCCCCGCACGTGGCGCGTGAGCCGAGCCTTCGCCCGGTGACCGCCCGTGGGCGCTCCGCGCCGGGGGGGCGTGCCGAGGTCTCCCCCGGTGCCCGCCCGTGGGCGCCGCGTGAGCCCTCGTGGGCGCCCCGCGCGGGGGGTGGTGCCCGCCAGTGGGCGCCTCGTGGGCGCCCCAAGCGGAGGAGGGGGGGGGGGGGGATTGTAAGGTTTCGCCCGGTGTCCGCCCGTGGGCGCTTCGTGGGCGCTTCGTGGGCGCCTCGTGCGCCGGGGGGGGTCTGCAGGGGTGTCGCCGGGTGCCCACCAGCTGGGCGCCGCTTGGGCGACTCGTGCGCGGAGGGGTATGCCGAGGCTTCGCCTGGTGCCCGCCCGTGGGCGCGCCTCGCGCTGTGTGTGTGTGTGTGTGTGCCGAGGCTTCGCCTGGTGCCCGCCCGTGGGCGCCTCGTGGGCACCCCACGCTTGGGGGGTGTGCCGAGGTTTCGCCTGGTGCCGCGTCCGTGGGCGCCTTGTGGGCGCGGCGAAGCTTGCACCATGCAGGTTCTGCTTTTCAACAGAAGCGAGAATACATTCCACCACCCTCCCCCTCTAGGTCACCCCCCCCGCAGACAGTGTACCTTACATATGGCCCTGCCTCATATTTCATTTCCCAAGCGAGCTCCGACCATCCAAAGCGGCCCGGACCTCACCCTCACCCTCATTCCTCATATGGCCGCGCGCCTTGATTGAACTCATACGAGGGCCATGTGATCTCAGCAGACTCGTCCGGAACCCGCATTGCCAGACTACCTTGCGGACCACACGCGCGCGCCGCCGCGCGAGCGTCCAACACCATTAGCTTCTGACGCTTTCAGAAAAGAGCTGTTCAACGACACATGAGAAAAAGAAGCGCTTGTCCAGCAACAACTCTGCCAAGTTCTTTGCGTCTCCGCGCGCGCGCACTTCCTCACCAGCACCCTCACCTGGTCTCACCAGCGCCACCGCATGAATGTCGCTATCGTCATCGCCAATTGCTGCCGTTGCCGCCACCACCACCAAATCGCATTCAACATCGAAACATCGACATCATCATCGATATCGTCGTCACCAACATCGGCGCTGTCATTGGCCCTGCCGTCGTCATCGTCATCATTGTCACCATCATCGCTACTATCATCATCGTTGCGACGTTGTCGACGCCATCATGATACCGCCCCTGCCAGAGTGACCGACCCGCACTGAAGTGCCCGACACGCTCGGAAGTTCTCCTCGGTAAGCGCCATCGCGGCTGCGTCGGTTGTGCCAAACCAGGTGGCCACTCTGCGCGCGAGCTTGCGCGCGCTAGCGCAGCTGCAGAGAAGCGCCAGCCAACGCCAAGGAGTCATCGCAATGGCGGCCGCATGGGTTGTGCTAACCGAGTTGTGAGTGGGATGGTGGGATGGCTGCTTCTGCAAGGTGGATTGCACCACGCAGATCGCACAGCATAGCGCGCACCACATAGCTGGTATCACATAGCTTCCACCGCAAAATCTACACCACATAGCTTGCACCACACATTGTGCACCACGCCGATTGTACACCATAGCTTGCACCACATATATTGCACAACATAGCTAGCACCGCATCGCCTACACCACATAAGCAGTTTGCACCACATAGCTTCCACCAGACGTGGATTGGGCCAGATGGCGAGACACACAAGGCTTGCACCACTTAACTTGCACCACCTGGTTGCACCACATAGCTTGCACATCCACAGGACAATAACTTACTGTTTGGGGGGCCACGCTGGCTTACATCTCATATCCGGAAATCGTTGGAAGTAATTTGTGTTTCGCCAATATCGGCATCACAGGCGGCTGAACCAGGTGCCCAGGACTCCCTCGGCCGAGGACGACTCCAACATACACCTTCCCTCAGAGGGCTTCCTGGAGACCCCCCCAGACCCCAAGGAGAGGCGGCGGGACGGGTCACAGGCGACCTACTTATTTTGATCAGCAATCACCTGCTAATCAGGAGAAATGTGTCGACCCCGTGAGGACCAAACCCAGGGGAGAGGCATGGACCACCGCGATCGAGAAACCATAGGGTTAAGTCGGGCGTGTCCCCCTACAGGGGCATTTTCGTCGACGAAAAGATACTCCCAAAATACTCCAGAATGGCAAACAAATATGCAACAAAAAAGTCCCCAGACTATTGTTTGACTATTTTTGACTATTCCCCCTGTCGAGGGACAGGCCCGACTTGACCATAGGGGGGCGCCGACCCTTGGGCGGTGGCACGCCTGAGCGTCGTCCTGCACTGAGCGGCGCACAGGCGCGCCAGCGCCCAGGGGTCGGCGCCCCCCCCCCCCTCCCCCCGATGGCTTCCTGGTGGCCGTGGCCCCGTGCTTCTCTTCGCCCCCGGGGAGCAGCAGGAGACCATCTCCGGTTCTCGGCGATAACCTTGGGCCATCCGGTGGGGGAGAGGGCGCGGGACGATCTCCTCGCTTGGGGCAGCCCCACGCGTGGCCGCGCGCGCCAATATTGCGTACCCCCTGCGAGCCTGCACAACCGACAAGGCCAAGTTATCCGAGGGCGGGGGGCGAGCGGGCACGATGACCCGGGTTATCGCCGCATCCTGAACAAAACAATCTGCAGCACGCGCAGGCGTGAGATATACCACCGCACAAACGCCGCGCCCGCGAGGGCACCGAGCCCGCGAGGCAAAAAAGCAGCAGCGCGCGCAGCCAGGTCTTGCCGCAGCAGCGCTGCAGAACGCTGCCTCGGGGCGGCCGGCAGAACTGGGAGGCTGGGCTCTCGGTGGAACTGCGGGCGCCAGCGATGGCAAAGCTGCCCAGACGCGGAAGATGCCACCTGCCAATCCCCAGCGAGAGGCTGCCCCCCAGCTGCCACTGAGAGTGTATGTGTGTGTGTGTGTGTGTGCGTGTGTGTGTGGGTGCGTGCGTGCGTGCGTGCGTGCGTGCGTGCGTGCGTGCGTGCGTGCGTGCGTGCGTGCGTGGGTGTGTGTGTGTGTGTGCGGATGTGTGTGGGGGGGGTGCGGGGGGGGGGTGCGGAGGGGGTGCGTGCGTGCGGCGTGAGTGCGTGCGTGCGTGCGTGCGTGCGTGCGTGCATGCGTGCGTGTGTGTGTGTGTGTGTGTGAGTGTGTGTGTGCGCGTGTGGGTGCCTGTGTGTGTGTGCTTGTGTTTGTGTGAGTGTGTGTGTGTGGGGGGGTTGGGCGGGGAGGGGGGTGTGCGTACGAGCGTGCGTGCGTGTGTGATTGTGTGTTTGTGTGTATACATGTGTGCGTGTGTGTGCGTGTGTGGCGCGCGAGCCGGTCCGACAGGGGAAGGCCAAAGCGAGAGGACTGCTTCTGGCAGGCCAGGTGACAGCGGTGACACGACAGGGCCTGCCAGTCAGGGAGGCTCGAGGGAGCTGGGGAAGGCCAAAGCGAGAGGACTGCTTCTGGCAGGCCAGGTGACAGCGGTGACACGACAGGGCCTGCCAGTCAGGGAGGCTCGAGGGAGCTGGGGAAGGCCAAAGCGAGAGGACTGCTTCTGGCAGGCCAGGTGACAGCGGTGACACGACAGGGCCTGCCAGTCAGGGAGGCTCGAGGGAGCTGGGGAAGGCCAAAGCGAGAGGACTGCTTCTGGCAGGCCAGGTGACAGCGGTGACACGACAGGGCCTGCCAGTCAGGGAGGCTCGAGGGAGCTGGGGAAGGCCAAAGCGAGAGGACTGCTTCTGCCAGGCCGGGCGACAGCGGTGGCGCGACAGGGCCTGCCAGTCAGGGAGGCTCGAGGGAACTCCAGCAGCCCCCCCGCCCGCGGCCACGAGGGCCCAGGCCGGGCAGGGGAGGTGCGAGGAGCTAGCGGAGAGGAAGAGGCAGGGACAGAGAGCCCTGAGGCGGCCGTGGACAGACCTGCGAGCGACGTGAAGAAGCGGGTCCTGCGCACGACCACTCGGAGACATATAGCGAGCTAACACGTGGTAGCTCATGCGGGCCGCCAGCGCGGCACGCCGCATTGGAAACGAGGGCGGCGACGCGCGACCTGACGCGGGCAACTTCCGCGCGAGTGCTCGCGCAGTCGAGCCCGTTGTTCTCCGTCGCTCAGATCTGCTCGACGACGCATGACAATTTCCCAGTCAGTGCTTGCACTGAAGGGGTCCCAGCGGATATTGAAAGATTTGGCGAGCATCCCGGGCCGATTTTGGTGGCTGGATGGGTTCCTGGGTTCCTGGTTCCGGACTCCCAGGTTCCCGGTTGCTTGTTCTGGGCCGACTTCGGGGCCCCACGATCGAGTTCACCATCGATCTCCTGATCGATCTCATGATCCGTCTCGCTCCATCGATCTCACTCACTGATTGGGGTTTTTCTCTGGTGTTATGTGATTGCACGTTGGCCCCTGGGATGTGCGACCGGCGGCCCGCTGTCGCCCACGCGCAAGCGTGGCCCCAGGCAAGGGGTGGACTCTGGCGCGTGGCTTCGGGGGGCGCGCGGGGCGCGCAGGCTGCTGCGCTGCTGCCATCGCACCCGCACTCCGCGATCCGGGGGCCTCGGTGGGACCGCACCGAAGGCCGCTCCTGCGCAGAGGACCTCGGCGAGGTCGGGGGGGGTCTCCGCGGAGCTCAGCGCCGCCTCCCGCCCCGCCCCCACCCGGCCCTCGACCCTCGGAGGAACGACCCTCGGAGGAGGAAAGAGCACGCGCCGAGCTTCTCCGCGCTGCCCGCGCCTGGCGCAGACATGGCTCTGCTCGCCTCTGGCAGGGCACTCTTTGGCTCTGAATTTCCCAGACAGTGCTTGCACTTTGAGGGCTCTTACATGCGTTCCATAAGCATTTGTTTTCTGGGCTTGCTGCAGCTTCGATTGGCGTGCGGCCGTGGGCGCCTGCCCCGTGCGCTGGGCCGGTCTGCCAAGGCTTCGCCTCGTGGGCGCCTCGTGCTGCTTTCATTGCAGACGAGGATCGCATCTCATGGTTTACACGGCGTTGCTTACACCACAGGGCCTGCTCCGCAGAGCTTGCT
>CAUYUJ010001819.1:67500-96645 GCA_963575745.1 Prorocentrum cordatum
CTCGCAGGACCACCACGGAGACGACGCGGACCACCCGCCCTTTCATGACCATCAAGTCACACTTGCCCTGCTCGACCTGCTCTATCAACCGTCGGATGCGAGCCTGGCCAAAGGACACGTAGCCTTCGTAGCCTGACTCTTGGAGCAGTCGCACCGCGGCGGCAGACAGCGCCTGCCGACCATCGGTGGGCATGGAGAGCACGACGGTCTGGTGAACCTCCTCTCGCAGGGGCAGATCTGTCAGCGGCCGGCTAAACTCAGTCTCTACGGCGCTGCACAAGGCCTCCCCATAAGCCTGAGCAGCGAAACGCAGGTCCTCGAACTTCGCGAACGCCTGGAGCAACACCTCCGCTTTCAGCAGGAAATACTCAGAGGGCTGGCTCGTGTACAGCCAGCCCCTGTGGCACCACTGCAGCCAGACGGCCAGCTCGGACAGCCATTGGCCAGAGTCCACCACTGTCGAGTACTCGTTACCCGATGTCTCACGCATGGTCGCTAGGGAGGAGGTTGCCCTGGCCACGTCGCTGTCCCTCACCCTGTACTCGAGCCGACCGATAACGACATAACAAGGACCCTTGCAGTGCTCACCGTACTCAAACACCAGGGCACCAGGGTGCACACTCTGGTGCTGCACCGCCTCCTCGCACAGCCCTCTGGTGAACGTGCGCGTGGTGTCGAGAATGTGGCAAGGCCCAAGGAAAGAGTGCTGTACAAGCGGCTGGGAGTAGATTTCGCAATTCAAGGTAGACCGCATCGTCGGAGACAGCAGCCGCAAGCAGTCCACATCGTGGGCACCGAGGCGCTTCACGTACCCGAGGCGTTCCACGACTTCCTTCTCCACGGTCATGGCGAATCCGTTCTCCAAACCCTGCTGGAACAGGTACTGCCGCAGCAGTCTCACCTGCTCCCTGCGTTCTTTGGTGGACGTCAACATTTCCACCAACATGGCTGACAAGGAGGAGATGAGAGTGCTGCCGGCGAGCAGGCCAAAGAGCACGTATGAGGTGGCGAAGGCCATCTCGCCCACGTTCGTTGGGGACATTATGCTGGCTCCTGACACCATCGATGTCATAGACCAATCCGCCACCGTACCATCGGCACGTTGGTACGTGTTATGTTGCCTGTTATCTAGCAGGGCGCGTCCTCAGAAAGTAGCCCCCTTATTTTGATGCGCCACGGCGTCCTTCCAGCCGCTGTCCCAAGGCAGCCAAAACTAGCTCCAACATGGCTGCAAGATGCCCAAGATAATCCCAACGATCCACGACGAACAGGTCCCCGAGGTCTTCCCAGACAATGTTTCCCGCGAAATCTGGAAGGCGAAGCAGGAAGGCTGAGGAGAATGAAGCGCGACGGACCTCTGCAATGCAGAATGCAGACGCCTGCGATGGCACCAAGTTCTGGACTCGGGCAGGTGGGGGGGGAACACGAGGAAGAGGGGGGGAGGTGGCGAGATCTTCCCGGTATGTACGAAAAGCTCCCAGCCTCCACAATATCCATAACGAGCCCTGCAGCGAAGCCCCAGCAGACGAGACACAGCTTAAAGAACTCAGCAGAACATCAACGTTGTTGGCTTCCGAGGCTGATTGGCTTGAGAACCTCGAGACTGGACCAAGATAAAGTAGGTCGAGAACCCCCTAAGAGGCGAGTCATCGCGCCCGAGACGGTACCGATACCCCGATGGGCCCACGACCCCGAGACGGCCCAGGCATGTCCCTAAGAGGTCGAGAAGAAGACCCGTAGAAGCCTTCAAGATGAAGGAGGCTAAGAACGACGCTGCGGACAAGGATGGAGTGTGGACGGTCAGGGCGCTGAGCTGCAACGGGTCTTGAACTCAACCTCGATGCTGCAACGCTGCTGCTCTGGCTCAGAGGGCCGCCAACAGGCTTTGGTAGAGTGCCGAACAAGCTTCCAGTTACCCTAAAACAAAAACATTTCGAGATGCAACGACCATGCCACACCACAGCTGCGCATTTCACAAATTTTGGTGCGAAGCTCCGTCTGGCCAACTTTATTATTTTGGGATGTCGTGCTGTCTCCTCCTTTTCCTCTCGCATACTTTCTCCTCATCCTGCCTGCTGGTTCCGCCCGTTCTCTTTATCATACATTACCATTCCCGTAGCCGTTTTGGCTCAAGATGCCAAATTCGTCGGGGGAAAACTTGACACCGATATTCCGCGGCTGGCAAGGCTGCTCAGCCTGGCATTCCTTTCGTGTGTTTGACCTGCCTGCCTCAACTGCGGGGGTTGGGCACCCGCTGGCCTTCACTGCAGGCATGGGCCCCTGCGAATGTCGTGGCGTGAACATGCCCGGTGGAACCGGAGGCGCCGTGCACGGTATGGCAACAGCTAAGGTTATGTTCAGAATTATCGTTCTTGTGGTGGCGGTGGTAGTCACAAAGCTCGGAATCAACGTTTCCTTGCAGAAGGTGCGGCATGTGGGAGTTCGACAAGTATGGCAGCTGGGCGTGCAGCAGGCGCGGTGCCGATTTTCTGCACCCCAGCGTCAAAGGCGACGACGCCGAGCCCCAGAACGCCCAGGTCGCGAAGGACCTCGCGGAGCTGGCCAAGAAGTACCCCCACATGTCTGGATCAATTGGTGAGGTGGTCAAGCATATGCCTGTGGAGCCATCCGAGACGCCTCGCGAACCAACGAGTGAGAAAAATTTGGGGAAAACGGTGGAGACCAGACGTGCACAGTTGGTCAAAGCTGCCGAATGTCAGTCGCGCGCAGAGCGCGTTGCCCAAGCCGATGTGGAAGCACGGCTGTCCTCTGTCCTATGTCATCGTTAATCTCTGGCTCAGGCTGAGGCTAACTATGCGAGTGCTGTTCAACTTATACATGGGAAGCAAGCGTTGCTGCGGTCTGCAATCGCCGAGAAGGATGGCTTCAGCGCGGAAACTAATCGTCGTGAGCTACGCGCTGAGGATACTCGCAACCGTGCTGAGGTGCAACGTGCTTCTCAGCAACGACATGGGGGCTGCGGCTGAGGCGACTGCGGCAGCGGCTCCGCCTCGTGGCGCTGTGCCTGCTGTGCATGTTGGTTCCCTAGTTCGTGCTGCACATCCCCCCGTTCTGCCGCTGTTATACCTGAGTCTGGCGCTGTGCCGCTTGTTCCCCCAGGCTTCGTCGGCACGGAGGATGAGGATCTCAGGCAGCGGTGCGGAAACAACAGCCAGCGGCTCGCGTTATCGATGGAGGTGCGAGGAGCGCAGAAGGTGCTCAGGGCAGATGAGACGTCGGAGGTGGATGTCAGCGACTTTGGCGATGGTCATCGCGATGATCTTGAGGGCCTCAAGAAGCGTTCTCTCGAGGCGGCCTTGCCTGAACCAGGACGCAATCGTCTTGAGCAACTTCTCGCGTGGCGAACTTCCGAGAAACTCGCAGAGCGACTTTGCGCGATCCGCGAGGACACTTCTGGGAGCTTCGGACGAGTGCTGGAGCAGATGGGCCAGCGAGGACCTCCGCCCGCCACTGCAGCCGCCGCGGCGGCCAGTCGGCTCGACGCGCAGCCAGCGGCAGCTGCGGCAGGTGGCGCTGGGGCGCACCATGGACCAACGCGCGTGTAACAAGCGCTGCGGCGGTCAGTCGGCTGCCAAAAGCGTGGATGTCCTGCTTTGCAGCATCGCCTCGTGGAGCGAGGTGGCAGTGTGCTTTGCTCCAAGCGTGAAGGCTGAGTGCGATCCCCTCTTCTTTGCCGAACATCGCATGACCGGTGGTTAGATGCCTATAGCCAAGCGTAGGATGACCCAGTTGAAGTGGAAACCCCATTTTGCCCCGACTCCGCCCGCCCCTGGTGGGGGTACCCACGGATGGGGTTGGTGCAATTACCACCCGCGGTTTGGCTCCTCGAAGCTCTCTGGCCAATGATAGGTCCGTGGCGGATCTCGGCTGCGGTTGCCATTAGATGTTTCCCGGGCTGAAGACTACGCATGCTGTCGTTGCTGTGGGGCCTGTTTATTTGGTGTCGCGCCTGGGCGTCCGTGGTGAAACCATCGAATGCTTGCGAGAGATATCGGATTCCTGGGGGCGTTGTCGGCGCCGTGGGTGCTCACAGGTGACTTTTATTCCTGCGGGGGACTTGAGCCTCTCGGGCTTTGCGCAGTTGGGCAGAGTAAATACGTCGACGCCTTCGCTGCTGGATATCGCGTGCGCGCGAGGCCGAGGATCTGCCATTGACTGTTCGTTAGCCTCAGAAAATATTGCTTTCTTCGTCAGAGTTGACCAGCACGCCCCGTCGCCGTTCAAGACTTGTGCGTGCCGCGGAATTTCGATTGACCACGAAACTGGAGCAATGTCTCTGGAGACGAGAGAATCCCCTTCCATTTCCTGGGCGTTGGGTGCCAGATCTTCCGTGGGAGACGATCCTGGGACAGTGCGTTGCTGAAGGTGCCTGTCCTCCCCCTGGCTAGTTGGTGAACGAGTTCCTCTCTCGTGCTTCGGGTAACCCGCGCAGTCAGTTTCGGAGCATGACATGCTGCGAAGCAGGCCCGCGGAGACATCGCTGCTGTCGCGCACCTGTGCCTGTGCAGTCGACCAGAGGCCTCAAATTCGCAGTGGCCGCGGGGGGTCACCCTCACTCGAAAGCCCAGAATGGGTAGACGAGGCTGCTGCAGGCAAAAATCGCGAACATCTGGTTTGTGCTGCTGGGCCCATGTTTCTCAAACCTCGCGGGGGCATCGGTTGTTCCAGACCCGCAAGTCGTGGCAGTATGTGTCTTGGACTGCTCGTGTCTTGCGCGGCCTTCCTGGGCAAATGCATCTGCATTGGCTGCCTGGGCGTCCGCGACCTGCCGACTGGCGAGAGGCTCAGCTTGACGGCGTTCCCCAGGACGTGCCGAATCCAGATCTGCTCCATAATGCTTGTGATGGTGCGATCGCTAAGGCCTGGCCCCATGCTCAGGCGGCGCCCAGGGCTGCCAAGGAGCAGCTGTCGTTGAAGGCCCTTCCCAGAGGAGTTAAGCGCATGCGTTCTTGGCTGACAAACTGCCAAGGGGCCGTCTTGGAATACCTCACTACCGCCGCTGGAATAAACAGCTGCCTGAGGAACTCACGGAGTATAGACAGGCGTGCAGGAGAAAACTTTGGACTGCGCCGCCTGATCGCAAGTGCGAGTTGTCTGGGGTCTTGGATGCGCTGCGACCTGTGGCCCTGGAGGCTGAGCAAGGATTCGACCCCTTGGATATTGGCGAGGTGTCGAGAACCGCGCAGATGTTCAAGGATGATACTCCTATCGGCGTGGATTCCTGGTACCGCTGCCCAAAGCTGTCGATGCCAAGCGCCCTGTCGGAAGGCGTCCTAGGTTATATCGGACCCACTGCAAGGCGCGAAGTCGGCACGTTGAAGATTGGGGCTGGCAGAGGTCCAGCTTTTGGGACACCGCCACCAGAGGCTCGTCTTCGTTGTGCACAAATTCGACCACCAGGGTTGTTTCCAGACCTCTGTAAGTGTTTCTGACGCGGTTGATCCTGTTCGCCTCGCTAGGCTCGCCTTGACATGGAAAGTCGTGTGATCAGGGAAGTGTTATGCATGAAGCGCCTACGAAGACTCTGGAGGTGAACGGGTTCGCCTTGGATATAATTCCTACGGGACGCGGTGTCTTACCTGGGTGTGCGCAGTCCACGCCACGGATCAACATGCAGTTATACGATCTGCTCGACTTTACTCACGTACAATGTTGGCCTGTCTGCACACCCAAGTATGTTGAACGCCATCGCGCCTGCTGCTGTACATCTGTGCCGCCAACTTGAGTCGGCTGGCACTGCCGTGTCAGAGCAGTGTGGTCACGTTCGTTCGAATACGAAGTTGCATAGTGAGTTGCGTGCTTTGTTTGGAACTGGTGGCCTTCCAATCCGCCCCCGGGGGTGGGATTAAACATGTGGGGATCATGGCCACTGCTGGCAAGCGTAAGTGTACTAGTACGGTTCGGAAGATGCAGCAGGCCGCCAGGAAGAAAGCCTCCAAGGGTGTGCACCTGTTCGAAACTTGTCGTTCTGGCATGCAGGCTGTACAAGCTCGCGGCGTTAGCGATGGGGCCCTGGGGCCACGCGGTGCTGGAACTGACGGCAGCGCAGGCTCAGACCACGATAGTCCAAGCAACCACCTGGTCTGGTTGGTGGGCCCCAGGGGCCTACGCGACAACTGTGCTAAATTTGCGACGGTCTGCCAAGGGCGATCCGCAGTTTAGGCTTTGGTTTGAACAGTTGACGTCTTTTCGGGGCCGCCTGGAACAGCGTGGACCACGAGCGCAGGCTCATCACTGCGAGGACGCGGCGTAAGATGTCGCGCAAGTTTTCTGAGGCTCAGCTCCGCTGGCAGGTCGCTCGAGGTCCGAGAGCGGCCGCGGTGGCCGTACTGAAACACTTAAATTGGGTACCAGTGTCGTGTGTGTGTGCTGGCGCGTTGGTACAGAAGTACTGCGCGCGACGGGTGCGAACTTCCTGTTCCGCCTCTGGCCCCTGCTCGTGGGCGAGTGCGCAGCCTTGTCCTGGAAGCGGGCGCTCTTGCACTATGGGTGGAAGAGTGGAAGGAGGAGGCGGCTTCACCGTCGCCAGGAGGATTCTGAGGGAGCTCAGCAAGGATGGGGTGCGCGAGGGCGCGTAGAATTCAGAACATCCTCAACGGCGCCTACTTGTCGGGGCCCAGGCTGAAAGGCGTTGGACTTGCCCCTGCTACTTCTGGGAGCTACCCGCGGCGCGGCGCCTCAACGGAATCCCTTGTGCATCTTCTATGGTTTGTGCGATTGTAATGGGTTAGTGCCTGATGCGGCCGCCGACCGCACGCACCACCTTTGTTGGAAAATTGTTGTCGAACCCAGGCGGCCGTGCTTCTGGTTCCGAAGACTGCCGCCCATTGCCGACTCGTGCGCGCATTTGCCTGCCACGGTCAAGCTTGTCTGGGGTGGGGGGGGAGTCGGCTGGGGGCGGGAAGTTCGACGGAGGAGCCTGGATCATCTGCGAATTGGGAGGGGAACGCATTAAGGGTTGGCGTTTGAGGGGCTGCGGGTGGGCGTGCGTCCACTTATGTCATACTGGTCATTTGGATGGATTGCTGATGGGCACGCTGCCCACGCCTAAGCAGTCTTCGCCTCGTGCTTGGCTTTATTTCCTCGTCATTCTGACGCGACATCCCACAGGGGAGTGCAGAGCGTACTGCGATTACTAAAAAATGGCGCAATGGTAGCGGCGGCCCCGGACGGCCAAGTCTGGGCCGATCATGCTGGATTTGTGGATTGGGCATCATCAAACTGTGCGAACACATAACGGTTCCCTTAACGCGATTTGGACGAGATTCCACCCGACCCAAGCCCAACGCCAAATAAGCCTGGCGAAAGGCTAGGTGCCGAAATGGGCGGGGGGGGGGGGGGCGCATACGGACCCTGCCTCTGGGGCCTTCGGTTGAACTCCCTACATGGCTACGAACCGTGTAAGGGGTGTGTCACGATGGGCGTCGCGCGCATGTGGGCCCTGCCACTGGGACCTGGGGAGGGTCAAAGCCTGATCCTGGGTGAGCCCTGGGGGGCGCGTCTTGAGCTGTTCGAAGCCACGGGTCTGTGTGATCACGTCACATCGTTCACGTCGCCAGCATCACCGCGATCAACACCATCACCATCACCACCACCACCATCATCATCATCATCATCATCATCATCATCATCATCATCATCATCATCATCATCACCCCACCTCCTTCTGTATTCCCTCCCGTGTCCTCTTCGTCCATTCTCCTTCTCCGCTCAGACATCGATGCCTGGGCCCCTCGCGGGGCCCGCCCTGGCCGCTTGTCCTGGCCAGCGTTCGCCAACGTTCGCGACGAACCCAGCCGCGACGACGAGAGACTCCACAAACGGGCCAAACACGGACCTTCGGTGAGGCTCCCTATGGGGCCACGAACCGTGTGAGGGGTGTGCCAAAATTGTGCGCGTGCGGGGAGCAGAGGCACGATGCTGATGATGACGACGATAATGAGGCCTTCGGTGGAGCCCCCATATGGTGCCACGAAGCGTGTGAGGAGTGTGCCAAAGCAGAGGCATGCGGACGGCAGAGGCAGGGATGGGAGGAGAGAGGAGTAGCAGGTGTTTCACGATGCTGGCCTTGGTGATGGTGATGATGATGATGATGATGATGATGATGATGATGATGATGATGATGATGCTGACGATGCTGCTGGTGAGGATGATACTGATGATGATGGCGCTGATGATGATGATGATGATGATGATGATGATGGTGCCGATGATGCTGATGATGAGGCTGATGATGATGGTGCTTCTGTTGCTACTGCTGATGGTGGTGATGATAATAATGCCGATGATGAGGATGACGTCGATGGCGGTGGTGATGACGTGGATGACGGCGATGATGATGATGATGATGACGACGATGACGATGACGATGACGATGGCGATGGCGATGATGATGATGATGATGATGATGATGATGATGATGATGATGATGATGATGCGGATACTGCTGATGATGCTGATGGTGATGATGATACTGATGGTGATGATGATGCTGATGATGACGATGATGATGATGTTGATGCTGATGAGAACGGTGAGGATGCTTATGATGACGATGCGAATGGTGATGGCGGCACGCGGAGCGCAGATGCAGGACCGGGAGGGAGGAGGGGGAGGAGGAGGGAGAGGAGGAGGGGGAGAGGAGGAGAGTTCGCCGGCCCAACGGGCCAGAGGCGTGCCAAGATCTCCGGCAACTGATTACAGGGCAGTTTTTAATGCATAGGATTTTTAAACATATGGGATTTTCAATACATGACCAATGTATGAACAAATCAATGCATAAACTCATCCTTGCATGCATTAATCAACCCTTTATTTTGAATACATGGTCCGCACGCGGAGCATGTATTAAAAACGGTACTGTAACAATATTTCTAGTTCGCGCGCGCGGGGCGGCCCCTGGGGGTCCCCCGGCGAAAAGTATCCCGATCGCAGCCCGACCATGTCTACTCAGAGATGGTTCTGAGGGCCTTTCTTCGACACCCCTCAAGAGGATCGTGGCCTCCGAGGGGGGTGCACTCGACTACCCGGCCCCAAGAGGCCCCCAAGAGCCCCCCAAGAGGCCCAAGGGGGCCCCAAGACGCCGCCGAGGAGCCCCAAGAGACCCCCAAGAGGCCCCCAAGAGGCCCCCAAGAGGCCCCAAAGAGGCCCCCAAGAGGCTTCAAAGAGGCCCCATAGAGCGCTCGAGGGCCGGCGGAATGAGCGAAGCGATTAATAATAGAGGACGCGGGGCGCTGTCTCTACAAACCCGTGGCCCATCACCACAGGATGGTTGGTAAATATTGTTTTGAAACCCCTGTCGCGCTGTCGTTGAGTATGAGGCCAGCTTTCCAATCGTAGTGTGCAGGGACAGGTTTGCGCCTGACGCTATTTTGAAGCCGCTGGCGGTCCAACGCGAAGTCCTTTTTGCTTGTGAGCGGGAGCGGCGTGAGCGTGCCCCCCGTAGGAAGAAAGGCCAGTCTTCGAGCCTGGCTGAGAGCTTATGTAGACGCAAAGATGCGGGGCATGACCCGCGCGTCTCGAAGGCATCTGTGCGTTGCACGTACTCTCTTCGTAGTTTCACATTGCTGGTAAGCTGTCTGATTTGTGGCCTGATCCTCATAAGCTATGCTGTCAGGTTGATCAACGGAATCAAGCCCTCCCACTTCGCGAGCCAGTGTTTCTGTAGCAGTGGCCCGTTCCTGATGATGTTGGTCTGACTCGCCTGAGCGGTGGCGCGATGGACCATCCTCTGACGCAGTTGTGCGATCCGTCCCACAAGTTCGCGGTGCTGCGAGGCATTTATTTCGTGAGAGGTGCGGGGGTTTTGTTACACTTAACCCTCCTGGGTAGCGCATGTTTCTTCAGGTGAGGGTAGGAATGTGCTGTCGTGCATCTCGAGGGGTCTCCCCCCAAAGGTGGAGACTGATTTTCGCAATCGTTGATTCGTGCTGTAAGCGTCAGGGGAGGACGACGTTTTGGACAGAGTTCGAATCCGAATTACTCCTCCGTACCATTCATTCCTCCCTCCTCTCCCTTGTCATCCTGCTCCCTCCTTCCTCTTCCTATGCCTCGTCCTCATCCTTCTCTGCCTCGTCGTCCTCCTCCCACTCCTTTTCCCTCTCTACCTTCGTCTCTCCTTCCTCCTCCCGCTCCTTCACACTTAAGATATATGAATACTGCTCTCCTCTCTCGGGATTGTTCGGCCCTCCTCCGCGTATTGCATTTTACACACAAGATTATCGGGAGTCCAGCTTTCGCGTGGGTTGTTTTTCAACATGCTGATCTCGCTGAAGCGCTGCCCTCATTTTCGGGCTACCGCTCGTTCCGAATCGTGCTCCCGCTGCAACGATGGCCTCAATTCTGCACTTCCGCTCGTTCCGAATCGTGCTCCCGCTACAGCGCTGCCGTCATCATTTCCTATGCCATGCCTCGGCATGGTTTTCGGTCCTTCAAATCGGTCCCAACATTTAGGAACTGCCCTCCCCCCCCCCGAAAAAAAACATCGGACGTGATTACACATGCGGTGTCGATTCGTTGATTTTCTGGGCCGCAGAAGCCCCCCCCCACTTTGGGGCGTCGCCACGCCATGCTATGTAAAGCTACGCGTCCTCATTTCCGCGCTTCCGCGCTTAGGCTTTTGTTTTCAACATGCTGATCTCGCTGAAGCGCTGGCCTCATTTTCGGGCTACCGCTCGTTCCGAATCGTGCTCCCGCTGCAACGCTGGCCTCATTTCCGCGCTTCCGCTCGCTCCGAATCTTGCTCCCGCTACAGCGCTGCCGTCATCATTTCCTATGCCATGCCACGGCATGGTTTTCGGTCCTTCCAAATCGGCCCCAAGCTTAAAAAAAACACCCCCGAAGAAACCATTGGAAGTGATTCCACATTCGGTGTCGATTCGTTGATGTTTGGGGCTGGGCGTCGCCACGCCACGCTATGTCATGCTACGCGTTAATCTTCAACACCATAGTACGCCATGTAATGCTATGCCATGCTACGACATCCGATTGTGCGAATAGAGAGGAGATCGACGCCATGGTAACGGATGACGCGAGCGCACCTAGCTTGCCCTCCGTCCCCCCCCTCTCCCCCTCTTGTCCCCCCCTCGTCCTCGTCCTCGTCCTCCTCCTCCTCCTCCTCCTCCTCCTCCTCTTCACTCCTCATGCCCCTCCCCCTGCAGAGGCTCCGGGAGCTGGTGGAGGCACTGACAGGGCCCAATAAGCGACAAGCAACTGCAGAAGCACGGGGGGGCCTAGGAAGGTCCCACAGGAGCCCTAGGAGCCCCTCGAGGAGGCCCCATGAGGGCCCGGTGTGGGAGGATGAATCAAAGGCGTCGTGCTGAAATCTCGTTTTCTCGCATCCTTTCTCCCCAATCCTCCTCCTCCTCCTCCTCCTCCTTCTCCTCCTCCTCCTGCTCCTCCTCCTCCTCCTCCTCCCTGCTTCCTTCGTCCCTCCTCGTTCCTCACTCTCCTCTTTTCCTTCCGCTTCTGTGTCGCTCATCCTCCTCATCCCTTTCTCCTCCCTCCTCCTCCCCCTCCTCCTCCACCCCTCCTCTTCCTCCTCCTCCTCCTCCTCCACCCCTTCTCATCGCCATCCTCGCTCCTCCTCCCCCCTCATCCTGCCATCCTCGTGCTTCTCCTCACCAAACTCATCCGACTCGTCTTCCTCATGTTTCATCCTTTCTGGATGTCAGATCGGCTCCCCAATCGAACTAAAACATTATCCTGGGACGTGCCCAACCCTGTGTACACGTGGGGCGACTGTACTCAGGCCCGCCCAAACAAGAGAAAACCTTGAAGGGCCCGCAGTACTATTGAACGCTTCGCCACAGAGAGTTGGACCACACTCAACAGTATCCCATTCGCGGCATCACTCTTGCGACTCAGATCATAAGCGGAAAGAGGCGACAACGACCAGACAAGGGAACATAATGATGAGGCACAAAATCCCAGACGAGGGAGAGAGTTCGCGAAATCAATCAAGTGGCGATGGTTGAACAGAGTGTAGCACCCCAGGAACGGCGAGGTCCTACTCTCGTGCGCTCAAGACACCACTCCGCTGAACTCCCAGGAGCCAACGAACATGACGAAGTTTGTGCAGCTCGCAGCCCCCCCAGGGACGGCGAGGTCCCATTCTGGTTTGTGTGTGTGGGGGGGCACCACTCCGTTGGTTCTCCCAGGGGCCCATGACAGTGACGACGGCTGCGCAGTTCGCAACCCCCAAGGGACGGCGAGGTCTCATTCTGATCCGCGCGTGGCACCACCCCGTTGGACCTCCCGGGGCCCAACGAACGTGACAGCGGTTGCGCAGTTTGCAGCCCCCCCCCAAGGACGGCGAGGCCTCATTCTGATGCTCGTGGGACACCACTCCGCTGGACCTCCCAAGGGGCCCACCAACGTGGTGAACATTTTTCGCAGTTCGCAGCCCCCCAGGGACGGCGAGGTCTCATTCTGATCCGCGTGGGACACCACTCCGCTGAGCCTCCCAGGAGTCCACAAGAGCTGGCGACAATTTCGCAGCTCGCCGCCCCCAGGGACTGCAAGGTCCCGTTCTGATGCGCGAAAGACATCCCTCAACTTGGCCTCCCATGAGCCCGCGAACGTGGCGACGGTTGTGTAGTTGGTAGCCCCGAAATGAGGCGAGGTCGAATTCTGTTGCGCGTAAGACACCACTCCGCTGGGCCTCCCAAGAGCCAACGAAACTGACAGCGGTTGCGCAGCTTGCGCGCCCCCCAAGTTTCATTATGATGCGTGGGGAACCACTCCGCTGAGCCACACGACAATTGCGACGGCCTGCAGTTCTCAGCCCCCACAGACGGTACGATCTCATTCTGATGCGCGTGACCGCTGGGCCTCCCGGAGGCCCCCGAAACTGGCGACTGGTCAGCAGTTCGCAACCCCCCAGGGACGGCGAGGTTTCCTTCTGATACGCGTGGGGCACCACTCCGCTGGGCCACACGAAATTGGCGACGGTTGCGCAATTCGCAGCCCCCCAGAGACGGCGAGGTCTCATTCTGATCCGCGTGGGGCAGCATTCCGCTGGACCTCCCAGGGGCCCACGAACGTGGCGACAGTTTCGCGGTCCGCAGCCCCCAGGTACGGCGAGGTCCCCTCAACTTGGCCTCCCAGCAGCCGTCGAATGTGACGCCGGTTGCGCAGTTCGCAACCCCACAGGAACGGCGAGGTCTCATTCTGATCTGCGTGGGCCACCGCTCCGTTGGACCTCCCAGGGGCCCACCACCATGGCGACAATTGCGCTATTCGCGGACCCCCAGGGACGGCGAGGCCTCATTCTGATCCGCGTGGGGCACCACTCAGCTGGAACTCCCAGGAGCCCACGAAAGGTGCGACGGCTGCGCAGTCAGCAGCCCCCAGGTACGGCGAGGTCTCCTTCTGATGCGCGTAAGGCACCAGCCTGCTAGACAGAAGCGACAGTTTTGCAGTCCGCAGCCCCCCAGGGAGAGAGAGCAGGAGGAAGGAGAGAAGAGAAAAGGCAAACATGATGGTGATGATGATGGTGATGATGATGATGATGAGGTTGATGAGGATGATGATGATGAGGGTGATGATGAGGATGATGATGATGGTGATGATGTTGATGAGGAGGAGAAGAGGGATGAAGGAGGAACGGATGGAAGCCACAACTCTCTATTCAAATTTAGCACCCAACTAAAGGAGGGTTGGGAAGAAAACGGCATGGCGTTGGCGGCGGCCCCATATGTACGCAGATCGTACGGCACCTTTTCACAATGCCGCGTTGGTACAATCCTCCGAAGTGCACTGTACGGCAATCGGGTATGCATGCACAACTTGGGTGCGCACAATCTCGCGAGGTATTCCCCTCAAGGTTTCCCCCCTCGGCTGGCACGGGAAAGCGTGAGGGCAACCCCAGGCATACTTTCCCAAACAGTGCTTGCACTTGCACGTGTTTTTTATACTGCAATGAAATTATCCTGGCGAAGGACCCAACCATAAGCAATTGTTCGAAACGCGTTGTGGGTGCCGCTTTCGGCGGGGCTCCCTATGGGGCCACGAAGCGCTGCCCTGGGTGGGGGAACCGCATGCGAGAGCAGCCACTGGGGCCTTCGGTGGAGCTCCCTATGGGGCCACGAAGCGCTGCCCAGGGTGGGGGAAACGCATGCGAGAGCAGCCACTGGGGCCTTCGGTGGAGCTCCCTATGGGGCCACGAAACGCTGCCCAGGGTGGGGGAAACGCATGCGAGGGCAACCACTGGGGCCTTCGGTGGAGCTCCCTATGGGGCCACGAAACGTGTGAGAGGTGTGCCGAGTTCAGAGGCAAGGAGGGGGAGGAGGGAGGAGGGGGAGGAGGAGGAAGGAAGGAAGGAGGTGGGACGCGGGGCGCTGTCTCTTCAGAACGAGGACCCAACACCACAGGACGGTTGGGAAAAAATGCTGGATGGGTGTGGCGATTCTTCGCCTGGCGGGCGCCTCGTGGGCGTCTCGTAGGCGCCCCGTGCGCTGGGCCAGTGTGGCGAGGCTTGGATTGATGGGCGGCCATGGGCGCCACAGAGCATAGGCCACATTGATTGCACCACGTAGCTCACACCACATAGGCTGCACCACATGCATTGCGCTACATAGCTTGCACCACACAGTTTGCACCACACAGCTTGCACCATGTAGCTTATACCGCATATTTTACGTCAAATCCGCTGATCCGGCGTGTGAGTTTCTGAGAGCGTGGACTTGAGCTCGCTCAAGCTTCGCTCTGCAGGGGGGGGGGCGTACGTTATTTCCGATGTCATTTCCGACGTATTTCCGACGTCATTTCCGACGTTTTTCGGTACACGGGGATATTTCCGACGTCATGTCCGACGTTTTTCGGTACCCGGGGACAAGGGGGGTATAGAACACCCCACTTCCGGAGCCCCGACCGCCCAAGACAGCCCAAGAGGAAGCCAAGAGATGCCCCAGAGGCCCCCTAGACACTGCAAGAGGACCCCGAATCGCCGAAACATCGCTCGAACCGCCCAAGATGCCCCGAAGACAGTTCCAGAAACCTCCAAGACGTCCCCAGGATCCCTGACGACATGTCCCAAGAATGCCCAAAGACTGACAAATAGACTCATTCCGTTGGGAAAACGTAAATTTTCGGCATATTCGTTTCTTGGGCCTTCACAATGTCCAAGACGGCCCCAGAGCTCCCTAAGACACGCCAACAGGCCCCCAAGAGGGCTCCAAGACGGCCCCCGAAGGGCCCAAGACGGCCCAGGAGCGCCACAAGACGACCCAAGTCCAGAGCCCAGACCGCACAAGACGGCCCAAGAAAAAGCCAAGAGAGGCCCAAGAGGCCCCCTAGACGGTCCAAGAGGGCCCCGGCTCGCCGAAACATCGCTCCAAGCCGCCCAAGATGCCCCCAAGACGGCTCCAGAAGCCTCCAAGACGTCCCCAGGATCCCCATCATCATCTCGCTCTCACCCCCCCCAGATCGGCGGCACTGGCCGGAGGCCAGCCCAATAGCTACCACCAGATAGCTCGCACCACATATCTTGCACCACATACATTATCTCACATAGCTTACAGCACATACCTCGCACCACGTAGAGCGCACACTTATTTTGCACCAGATACCATCACATTTCCACGGAGTCGCGATTACTGTTCTGGGGTCCACGCGGGTCTGGAGCTGGGATTCGGGCCCTTTCCGGTTTTCCTCGCTACTGCCTGGGTTCGAAGAGGGGCTCCTTCACTGGTGCACTCCTGCTCGGGCGCTTGGCTTCGGCGCAGGATGGCCCCCAGAGGCATCAGCAAGTCGAGCGGGAAACGCCAGGGGCAAACCGCAACTGGCCCCAGTCCCCAGAAAATCGCAACCAGTTCCAGGAGTCTCCAGGTTGTCGGGGACCCCCCGAAGCTACCAGGAGGGGAGCCCTAGAGGCCGTGGGAGGCGACGGGACCCCAGGGAGCCCCCCGAGGCTCGGGCAGCCACCATCCGAGCGGCCACGAGACGCACCGGGCGGCCCCAGAAATACCGTCGAGCGCTGGGAGTCTGTCCCGAGGAGGTCGGAGACAGCCCCCAAGGAGTCCCAAAGGGAACCCCACAAGAGAGAGAACGGTTTCGATGATGGGGAACCTGCCGCCGAAAAACAGCAAGCGCGGTGAAATGTCAAGAATGACTGCTGTATCACACGTGAGGGCCCCAACCGTGCAACAGGCCACGACGTTGCCGTGCAGTGTGGCATCCTTCAGCCGTTCCTCGACCCCGTGCCGATCCTCATGCCCGCTCCAGTTCATGACCCAATGCGCTTGCAGTGCCCAGTCTGGGTGGGGACGTGAAGTAGACAAATGAGAAAGGAAGAGGAGTACGACAATGACCCGTGCACATTCGGGCAGAGCGCTGAACCGGACTGGGTCTTGCAATCGAACTCTTTCCGGTTGCGCTGCCGCGCTGGAACAGCGGCGCGGGGTTTGCCGAAGGCAGCGGATAGAAGCAGAGGTAATATTTCCATTCCATGGTCGCTGTCATACCGCTGGCTCTCTCGGGAATGTTGGACGCCTCCCATTCCAAGATCGCATCGCTCTGAATGGAAAACCATAAACAGCACGCGAGGTGATTAAACCACAGAACCAGCACCGTCAGACTCATGACGTTGACCATGAACTGCAGCTGGCTTTCCAAATGATGCTGCCGAGACATGCTGATGATCCTGTCATACATGTGGCCGAACTTGCCATTTTGTATGGCCCCCATTAGCCTGACAAGTCGGCTCAGCTTCAGAACGCGGAGCAGCTTCACGAGATTTGCCTGCCTGCTGTTTCGCGAGTCGTCCCCGCCTGACGCAGCAAGGATGAGAGGGAGGATCATTCCGAACCAGTCGCAGCCCACTGTCAATAAGTCGATCCAGAAAAAGGACCGCAAGTAGCGCCTAGCGATCAACCTGTAATCCATGACTAGTCCACCAAGGTCGTAGTAGCCTGTACAGAACCCGAGGAGCAAGTCACCCGTCCAGGCCAGGAGTGTAATCCAGTTGGCAATGTACCAGAAACCCTCACTGGCTTCGGGGGTGAAACTCAGCTGGTAGGGCACGCTCGCCGAGTCGAAGAGCAGAAATATGATACTCGCCATGTCCAAGAATATGCGCAGAGTGCTGTCTGGGTGGATCGGCGCGAGCCGATCCTTCATGAATGAAGACAGCTGGACAGACTCTGACTTTCCCAGAATCGACGAACTCAGCTCCAACCAAGCCGAGCATTGCCTCAACACTGTCTTCTTCTCTGTGCACAAGTCTATGAACTCAGGTCTCTTAAAGAAGCCACACACCATGCTGCCCCTCTCTTCGTCTGCTGGCTGCTGCTCCACAGGCACACCGAACCCTGCTTCAGAAAGATCTTGGCTCACTTGCATAGTGTCTGACTGCGGCCCCATGGAGACACAGAGGTCAATGCTATTAGCCGTTTTTGTCCCGTCCCTGCTTGATCGGTCTCCTGCAGATGGCGAGGAGGCCATCACGCCATGGGCGACACTCAACACCGCGTTGAGTATACGAGCCTGATCTTTTTCCAAGCGCGACAATGTGCTCTGCATGGTGTCCTGCCGAACGAGCAGCGCATGCAAGCTGCGCTTCACCCTCTCGCGTTCGCTCTCGGCGCGCCCATAGATCGGGTCGGGCGGCATATCATCCGCCTCCTTGCTGAGCGGGTGCAAGGTCTGCCGCCGAATCTGCTGCCTAAGGAGCAGCCCAAAAGACTGCATAAACATAACTTCTCGGAGGTCCGCGCGGATTTCGTGGACAACGCTGGACACCCCCGGCTTGGGGAGCGGAGCCCGGCGCGCGGAGCGCGCCAGGGGCGGCGGCAGAGGCGCCGCCAGGCGGGCCCAGCGCCGATCCGAGGACTCCGGGCGGATCTCCGATGACTCACCTTTAAGCTGTGTTTGGCTCCTCGATCCTGCTCTCCAGACCGCTCGCTTCGCTTCTCGACCTCAGCATGCTGGAGTCCGTCCTCTGGTGCAGCCTGGCGGCGGCATGCGACGCCACACCGCCGTTTAAATGCTGCAGCGGGGGCATGGCCTTGGCGCCCGCCGCGGTGCTCCTCCGGCCGACGACCTGCGCCGCAGCGGGCGCGCGGGCAGGCTCGAGCCACGGTGGCTTCCTCTTGACGGAGGGCAGACCCCCCCATAATAATCACCCCGACACGCGAAGCCGTTTAGTAAACGCACCCACAGAAGGCATCGAACAGGGCAGGGTAGTAAACGCCCAGGGTCCTCCTTGCCTTCGTCACCGTCATCGCAGCCGCCGTCGTCGCCGTTGCAACCGTCGCCGCACTCGCCGCCACCGCCGTCGTCGTCACAGCCGTCGTCACCGTCGCTGACGTCGCATCACTGGGGACCGCGCCAGTGGTGAGCTGCAGGCAGGTGGCGTCCAGGTCCGAACCTGGGTCGCTGTGATCAGTCGTCCCAGCCGCCGTCGTCCGCCGTCGTCGGCGCCTCTGTCGTCCCCGTCGCCGCAGCCACAGTTGCCCCCGCTGATGCCGCGGCCGTCGCCGCGGCCGTTACCTTCGATATCGTCGGCGCTGCTGTCGCCGCTTCCGCCGTCGTCGCCGCATCCGCCGTCGACGCTGCCGTTGCCGCCGTCGTCGTTGTCCTCCTCGTCTTCGTCGGTCGTCGTCGCTGTTACCGCTGTCGTCTATCATCGCCGCCCGTTCGCCGTCGCCGTCGCCGTCGTGATCGTCGCTCCCGCCGTGGCAGCAGTAGTCGCTCGTCGTCGTCGTCGCCGCCGCAGCCGCCGTTGCCGCCGCCGTAGCCGCCACCGCCGCCGCCGCCGCCGCCGCCGCCGCCGCCGCCGCCGCCGTCGTCGTCGTCGTCGTCGTCGTCGTCGTCGTCGTCGTCGTCGTCGTCGTCGTCGTCGTCGTCGTCGTCGTCGTCGTCGTCGTCACCGTCATCGCCACTCTCCCCTTTCTTTGGGCCCTCCTCCTCAAGCGAGCAAACCAAGCGGGAACCGAACAACGTCCTAATCGAGCCGTCATGACCGTCATGACCGTCGTGGCCGCCGTCGTCGTCGTCGTCGTCGCCGTCGCCGTTGTCGCCATTGTCATCCGTCATCCGTCGTCGCCGCCGCCGTCGCCGTTGTCGTCGTCGTGCTCCTCCAATTTGTGGCGGCCCCGGCGACCCTTGACGGCGAAACCGTTCTTCCGGCTGCCGAGCATCAACACCTGGAGAGAGATGGTGCGGGTATTTGCGTGGCTGGGGAGGAATATGAGAAGGGGGGTGCGGGAGGAGGGATGAGGAAGGAGAAGGAGGAGGGCGAGGGAGGAGGACACACGACGGTGCCCAACGATGCGTGCGAGCCAATCCGCATTACAGCACGAGAGCGCGCTGATGACGGGCAGTGGTGGAGGTAATGCTGAGGGCCCGACCTTCTTGACGATTGTGGACTGCGCCATGCAGGCGGTGCAGCAGGGCTGATCTAGAGATGAATTGCTCCAAACTGGCATCAGGGCTGGAGGAACGGGCATGGATCAGGGCGACGGAATCTATACCTATCCACTGCTCCCTGGCCAAGCCCATCCTGAACCACCAGCGGTGTATACGACACACGTCCGTGTGGCTTGGCCAGGAGGGCGCCTGCACAGCTCCTGTGTTCAGAATGGGCCTGGCCAATGTGTAGAGTTCGTCGCCCGATGGATGCGGGGACGAGACATAAACGCAAAAGGTGCGAAACGGGGGCCGAACGAGCGGGGAATCCACGCAGCCAATCGCGCGTGACTGCAGGACAAATCCGCCAACACTGTAGGCGTGTGTGAGACGTTTTTCCATTTGAGTCGTCGTCGTCGTCGTCGTCGTCGTCGACGTCGCCACTCCTCTTTTCCACTTGAGTCGTAGTCGTCGTCGTCGTCGCCGCCGCCGCCGCCGCCGCCGCTGCCGTCGTCGTCGTCGCTCCCGCCGTCGTCGTCGTCGTCGTCGTCGTCGTCGTCGTCGTCGTCGTCGTCGTCGTCGTCGTCGTCGTCGTCGTCCGTCGTCGCCGTCGTCGTCGTCGTCGTCGTCGTCGTCGTCGTCCGTCGTCGTCGTCCGTCGTCGTCGTCGCCGTCGCCGTCGTCGTCGTCGTCGTCGTCGTCGTCGTCGTCGTCGTCGTCGTCGTCGCCGTCGCCGTCGTCGTCGTCACTGTCGTCGTCGTCGTCGTCGTCACCGTCGTCGCCGTCGCCATCCGTCCCTTTCTTTGGGTCCTCCTCCGCAAGCGAGCCAACCAGACGGGAACCGAACAACGTCCTGATCGAGCCGACGGGAAGCCCCTTCCACTTGATCCCTTCCCCGCCCAGGGGTGGGGTCCCGGGGGGTTGCCAGGGGGGGCCCAGGGGGGCCCGGGGGTTTCGTGCACCCCCCTCCCTCTCCGACCAGGACAGCCCAAGAGAGCCTCACAGAGCCGAAAGAGGGGGAACACCAATCCAATCGAGTCGAAGGGTCGAAGGGAAGCCCTTTCCTTTTTACCCCTTTCCCGCTGGGGAGAGGTCCCGGAAGGGCATCGCTGGGGGCGGTCCCGGGGGGGGGGCGGTCCCGGGGGGAGGGGGGGGCGGCATCCCGGGGGGAAGGTCCCGGGAGGGGGTCCCAAAGCCAACAAGGCCCGCCACCACGAGAGCTCGCGAGCATCGTCGTCGTCGTCGTCCGTCGTCGCCGCCGCCGCCTTCATGACCGTCGTGGCCGCCGTTGCCGTCGTCGCCGCCGTCGTCGTCGTCCTCTTCGTAGTCTTTTTCAGGGTTGGCAGCACCAACCGTAAAGCCTTCGCAAAGTAGCTCCTATGATCGTCGGCCCCCTGCTCGCTCCCTAGAACGCGAACGCGTGGCTCGGCGTGGCCTCCCGAGGCGAGACCGATGACGTGCATGCGGGCCCCTGTGGGCCACGCGCCCGCGAGGGTCTAGACCGCCGCCCATCTCGCTTCCCGCCCTGCAGTCTCGAGTCGCTGAGGACGCACGCAGAGCAGCCCATCTGCTCCTCAAAACTCTCATCCCTGGCACCTGGGGCCCCTGGGAAATCAAGCGCTCGTGGATCGTAGCCCGAGAGCCGCCCCTGGCGAGCGAGACGGACGTGCGGGAACGTACGCAAACCTGGCTGGGGGGAGAACACACCCATCCTCCTCCTGGGCTCACCGCACCTCGGAGGCGCGGTGAGCCCGGGAGGCGCGGTGCCGATTCTGGTTCCGTTCCACTTCCGCAGCCGCCTTTTTTGCCGTTTGCCTTTTTCTCATACCGCTTCCTTCAACAAAGGGGCACTTTTTCTTTGGACGCTCGACATGGGTACGGGAAAAATGGGTACGATGCCCAACAACAGTTCGTGCTCATTTTGAACAGGACTCGCTGTCCGCGCCGCCGCGGCCTCTGTCCATTTGAGACAGAAGGCCGCCTGCCCCAAACTGGTGTCCCAGACCACAGGCCGCGGTTGGGCAGGCGGCCTTCCGCTGTAAATGGACACAGCCCGCGGCGGCGCGGACAGCGAGTCCTGTTCAAAATGAACAAGAACTGCTGCTGGGCACCCTACCCATTTCGTTCCGTACCCATCTCCTTCGTGCCGGTTTCCGGAAATGATGACGCAACGGCCCTGCCGTCTCCGGGGCCAACGGAGGTGCCTCCTCGAGCGCGCGCGCGCTGCTCCCCACGCAGCTGCTCGTAGCCCCGTGCGCGCCGCATGGCGCCCGCCAGGCTCCGCTCCAGCGAGGCTCGACGGCGGGGGCTCCGACTCGGGCACCTTCGCGTCGATGGCGTCGGTAACGCGCTGCGCGGCAAGGCGGGGATCCTCCCGTCAACTGGTCGCCAGCATCTCCTGCGCGAGGCCCTTCATCCGAATCTCATGCTGGGCCGTCTCGCGCGAGTCTTGGAGCCCCCGTCGCACGCGCCGAGCCACGCGGCATCCAAGAAGTACGCGAGCTGATGCCGAGGCAATCTGGGGGATCGGCGCGCTGAGGCCACTCAACTTCTGGGCCGTTCCTGTTCCTCGCCTGGCCCGCTCTTCGCTGTCGCCGCGCCCCGTGGCCCCAATGAGAGCTGCGGAGTCCTGCGCTGCCACGCTGGCGAGCATCGCCGGCCCTGCTTCTTCTCGGCGGTGGACAAACCTCCCTTTAGTAAACCTCCCCTTAGTGAAAATGGCCTGGAACCGAAACCGGCGGACCTGGACCCGCACAAATGAGGGCCGCGACGCCTTCTCGCGAACCGAAAACGGCCAATGCCTTAATCGACTTGTCAGGGTAGGAGGTCGATCCACCTCCGACCACTGAGGATGGGTGCCTGCGAGCATGGCCGAGAGCTCCTTTGGAGCCTCGGGTCGGCTGGGGCACTCGTCGGGCACGAAGCGCGCGGCACGCCCGCACGCGGGCACCCCAGACGGGGTGGCTGCGGGTGCGGCGCCGGAGCGCTGGTGCTCCAGGAGAGAGTGAGGCCCGAGAAGACATCCAGCTCGTTCCCGTGCCAAAGCTCCGTTGCGGCAACATGTCAAATATGAGCCAGTCGCGCAGCGTGTTCATACGGAGTGCTGCGTCATATGTGATTCAGCATCTCGCCAAGAATCCGTCGATGCTGCATTGAAGATCTCCTCTTCCTCCAAAGCTAGGTGGAAGCGACAATGAGACGTCGGATGGCTCTAGGTTGGGTGTCGAAGTGCGGAGCTGGCGGCGGCTGAAGGTCAATTCAATAGGTGGAGGTGGAAGTGGGAAGTTCGATGTTGGAGCCTGGAGGTCGGAGTGTTGAGCTGGTAGAATGTGGCGGTCAATGGGTGGAAGCGGAGTTGCACAGTCGGATGCTGGATGCTGGAGGTCGGACTGCTGAGTTGGCGGAGGCTGGACGTCGGTGGAGGTTACAAGCACTCTTCAGGGGAGGGAGAAAGGCAACGTTAGATCAGCTCAACCTCGTCATCACCCAGTTTGAACACTCGACTGGCGGCCTCACCTGCAGACTGGGGCATGTCTGTGCGCCTGAGATTGCTGAGCACGGCCCCGAGGAGCAGGGGGAGGATCGCGCGGCATCGCCGATGCATCGGCGAGATCGGCGATGCATCGGCGCGGTCGGCGTGGAGACCATCGGGCTCCATGTCGAGCCGCATCGCGGATACATCGGCGGCGCGTCACGATCCTGCGACCCCATCCGCTCGCACCCCCATTTCGGGGGTCCTGGAGCAGCGGAGCGCTCCGAGAGCGATCTGGAACGCTCCAGGGGGCGCTCCCTGCCCCTCTGGAAGCCGGCCCGGTGGAGGCATGCCCGCTGGGCCAACCTCGGCTCGACATCGGCCCGCTGACGCCGCGCGGGGCCCGTCGCGGAAGGGCTTCCACTCCTGTGGGCGGCGCGCAGGAGGGGGGTACCCATCGGTCGGAAGAAGTAGGTAGAAACATGGAGTAGGAAGGCGCTGGAAATAGATTGGGTTTCCGCACGCCTCCTGCAGAGGAAGGAAGAGGGAAAACGACTCGACCCTTGAAGTAGGAAGGCGCTGAAAGTAGATTGGAATCTGGGAATCCGAAAATACCTACTTTCAACGACCGGTGGGTAGGGGAAGGGGGGAAGGCTTCTTGGAAGGAGGCTGCTTCTTAGAGGGCGCCGGCCGTACAGTTGCAGACGAGGCCCGCGCCTGCTGAGACTCGGGCGTGCTTCTATTGGAGGCTTGGAAATTGACACCATCACCAACACAGGGGGTTGCCTCCACCAGGGAAGAATGATCCTAGAATTCGGTGTTGGTGGTACTCTTTCGGCCGCCTAGGAAGCCAGAATATTACCACCATCGCCGAGATTGGGATATTCTTCCCTCGGTGGAGGCACCACGCCGATGTTGGTGTTGGTGTCAACCTCTAGGCCTCCGATTCTAAGAAGCCTCCCCCCCTCCCCGTACCCCCCTGCGCGCGCCGCCAATCCTGGCCGACCTGGGCGGCCCCGGGAGGCCCCCCACGCTGGCCTCGCGGAGCTCGCGCGCGGCAGAGCAGCCTGCCCGGGGGCGCCGAGGGCAGGCAGGAGCGCGAGCCCGGAGGACGCACGCCAGCGCGCGGGACTTCTCGGGAGGCTCGAGGCCGGGCGCTGCGCGGGCGCTCGTCGCACGAGCCTGGCCTCGCGGACCGCGAGGCCGCACCCGTGCGCGTGGACGGGCGCGTGCACGCCTCCTGCGGGCTACCATGACTGGAGCAGCTGCTGCTCGAACCTCCTTCGAGCCCTCTCAGGGCGGCCCGGGGGTCTGCACCGGCTCGGGCCCCAGGAGATCCACCAGGTGGGGCAAAACTCCGCTCAGAATTCGTCCCGGGACCCCTCCCTGGGCAGATCTGGCGCCACTCTTCCACCCCAGATCCGAGCTGGACAGTCATTTTGGAGTCCCGAAACGGTGCGGTGACAGACCGTGCGGTGACCTCGAAACCCCAAGAGACCTCACCGCACGGTCCGTCACCGCACGGCCTTGGGACACTCGAGGCCCCTGTCGCCCGAGACGTCGCCGTGCGGTGACCCCCAATCCCCACCGACTCACCGCACGGTGTGGTCACCGCACCGTTTGGGGGCCCCGAGTCATGGGGCCTGACAACGACCCCCGGCGGCCGAAGAAGCCGAACAACCGGGCGGCAACGTGCGGCGCCGCGGCGAAGCCCAGACGGACCCCCCCCCCCGAGGGGGCGGCAGCGGGGCAGCAACGGGCGGCGGCGCGGCGAGACCCTGACGGACCCAGCCCCCGAGGCGGCAGCGTGCGGCAGCGCGCAGCGACGCGGCGAGACCTCGACGGACCCCGCCGAGTGAGCGGCAGCGGGGCGGCCACAGGCGGCGATTAGAGAACAGAGTAGCGAGCGAGCGAGCGCCGATATCCGCAACCGCGCCCACGCGGGGCCGCGTGCCTTGAAGGCGTCGGCGGAGGGGCCGGAGCCCCTCAGATGATGAAGAAGACGTTCCAGGGTCAGCACGGTGTCTATCTGCCGCGTCTTGTCAACTGAATGCCACAACATCATCGTATCGGTTGTCATTTGCACATAGGACCTAATTCCTTCGGGCAAGAAGGCAGGAGCTCCTGAGGGCAAGCGGACCGTTTGGAAAAGCGGTTGACAAGAATCAGATCGTCGGGGGTTTGGGGATGTGGTCACACGTCGGGTTACAGTGGAGGCCAGTCCCCAAGAAACCTGCCACAAGAAGCCCAACCCTGAGACCCCAGGACGTCCATTGATTTCTGGTGCGCGAGCGTCGCGCTCTCCATGGCAAAACCATCGAAGCCCGAGACACCCAGGGCACCCTGGAGGCAAGCAGGGTGTCTCTTGACATGGGCCTCCACTGAGCGGCAGACTTCGACCCCCCCCCCCCCGGCGCGCCCGCGAGGCCGCGACGCGGTCGTGGCGGGCGCCGTGCAGCAGCGCGCCCCGCAGCGCCTGGGCGGCAGAGGCTGGGCGCCCCGCCCTCGCCGCCGCCTCCGCCGCCCTTAGCCTTCGCCTTCGCCGCCGCCGTCGTCGGCGATGGAAACACGGAGGAGGAGGAGGAGGAGGAGGAGGAGGAGGAGGAGGAGGAGGAGGGGGAGGAGGAGGAGGAGGAGGAGCGGGACGAGGAGAAGGAGGAGGACCAGGAGGAGGAGGAGGAGGAGGAGGAGGAGGAGGAGGAGGAGGAGGAGGAGGAGAGGGACGAGGAGGAGGGAACTGGGAGGAGGGAACTGGGAGGAGGGAGCTGGGAGGGAGGGAGGAGGAGGCGGAAGATGGGAGGACGGACGGCGGACGGACAGCGGGCGGACGACGGGCGGCGGACGGCGCCCGTCGCCCGGCGTGCGTCGTCGCCCGTCGCCGGACGAGCTCCCAACTCGCTCCCCTATGCCTGCTCCGCCTCCACCCCCTTGCTCCCGAGCTCGACGTCCTCCCTCTCCTCGTCGCTTCGGCCCCCTCCACCTCCTGAGCTCCATTTCCTTACCTATATGACCACCCTTCGGGTGATAAGGAGGTTCGGGGGCGGGGGAGGAACCGACGTCTCACTCGATCGGTTTCACTATCGATCTCACTATCGATCTCCCTATCGCCCTCGCTCGATCGGTTTCACTCGATCGATCTCACAATCGATCTCACTCGATCTATTTCATTCGGTCGATATCACAGTCGATCTGACTATTGAGCTCACAACCGCAACCGATCTCACTATCGATCTCTCTATCGATCCCACATTCGGTATCACAATCGATCCCACTATCGATATCACAATCGAAATCCCAAGCAACGTCATCATCATCAACAGCATAATCGTCATCAACGTCATCAACATCATCATAATCACCTCATCACCATCATAATCGACACCAGCATCATCATCATCATCATCATCACCATCATCATCATCATCATCATCATCATCATCATCATCGGGACACCATCATCATCATCACCTCATCACCATCATCATCGGCATCGTCATCATCAGCATCATCATCATCACCAGCATCATCATCATCGGGACACCATAATCGTCACCATCATCATCACCAACATCATCATCATCATCATCATCATCATCATCATCATCATCATCATCGGGACACCATCATCATCATCGGAACACCACCATCATCATCAACATCATCATCATCCCATTATCATCCTGAACAGCATCATCAACACCACCATCATCATCGGGATACCATGATCATCATCAGCAACAATATCATCATCAACATCATCATCATCGGGACACCATCACCATCGCGACACCATCATCATCATTACCATCATCACCATCGGGACACCATCATCATCATCAATATCAGTATCATCATCATCACCATCATCGGGAAACCATCATCAAAATCATCATCACCTCATCCTCATCATCAACACCATCACCATCATCGGGACACCATGGTCGTCATCATCATCATCACCATCATCATCATCATCATCATCATCATCGGGACACCATCATCATCATAAACAGCAGCATCATCAACCTAATCATCATCATCATCATCACCATCACCATCATCATCATCGGGACACCATCATCATCATCCCAGCATCATCCCTTCATCATCATCATCAACATCATCAGCAACATCTTTATCATCATCACCATCATCGGGAAACCATCGTCATCATCATCAACATCTTCATCAACATCATCATCATCATCGGGACACTATCATCATCACCACCATCACCATCATCATCATCAACATCGTCAACATCATCATCATCATCATCAGCATCATCGGGACACCATCATCATCACCACCATCATCATCATCATCATCATCATCATCATCGTCAACATCATCGACATCATCATCATCATCATCCTCATCATCATCATCATCACCATCACCATCACCATCACCATCACCATCACCATCACCATCACCATCACCATCACCATCATCATCATCATCATCATCATCATCATCATCATCATCATCATCATCATCATCATCATCATCATCATCGGGACACTGACGGGACACCGGCGGGACACTGGCCCCCGGAAAAAAAATATTTGGTCCGGCCGCACTCCAGCCAGAGGCGGGACAGCTGGACACCGCGCGGCACCGTCCCCCGGAGAGGAATCATTTGGTCTGGCCGCGCCTCAGCCGGAGGAGACTTTCTTCTCGCCCGCCCACGCAGCTTCGCCTCGTCCGCACGGACGGCACGCACGAACACGAAACCGAAACCGATTTCCCGGTAGGGGGGCTCTCCGTTCCACTTCGATCTCACCCCCTCACCTCCGATCAACAGCTCCTCCTGGCCCACCTCGAGGCCCAGCTATCAGGCTCGTTTCACCTGAGACTTCCTCACCATTTATGATCCTGAAGCTCAAGATGTAGCAAAAACTTTAAACATGGAGGTCGGGCCGTTTCCAAAATGTGGCCCTCGCCATAGCACGGGGTGCATTCGTTTGAATACTTGCACGAGTTTCACGGATTGAGGGCGGGTCGTTTTCAAAATGTGGCTCTCGCCATAGCGCCGCGCGCATTCTTGGTAGAAAATGTTCAGAGTGTTGCGGATTGAGAGCGGGCCGTCTTCAAAAGGTGGCTGTCGCCTCAGCACCGCGCCCACTCGTGCTAAAAAGCTGCAAGAGCCTCACTGATGGAGGACGGCTCCTTTCTCGGAATGGGGCACTCGCCCTAGAGCCGCGCACGTGCGTTTTAAACACTACGAGATCTGAACAATATCTCATGGAGAGCGTGCCAGGAATTGTGTTGGAAAACGTCAGGCTTGTCAGAGCGCATGAGTTACGTTGATTCGAGGTGCTGAAATCCTGGGAATGGTGTTAGGCAGCGATTCAGGATCGTCAATACGCAGCAGTCGTGTTGATTCGTGGCGCTGAAGTCCCGAGAGTGCTTTGGCAAGCTTCAAGATCTTCAACGGTTGTCTCCCAACGGGGCGCTTCCCTCAGTGCAGGTCAATACTCGCATAGAGGCGGCCTGTGCAGAGGGAGCTTGGAGGGAGGGCTAATTCCAACATCGTTGATGAGCCTGGAGTTTGCACTGGACCTGATCCTCCTCCTCCTCGTCCTTTTCCTTCTCCTCCTCCTCCTCTTCCTCCTCTTGCTGACCCTTTCTGGGTTGCAGCCTCCTCCTCCCTCCCCCCCCTCCTCCTCCTCCTCCTCCTCCTCCTCCTCCTCCTCCTCCTCCTCCTCCTCCTCCTCCTCCTCAACCACCTCATCCCACCCCCCCTTGACTGGGAGGAAGTGGCGACGCGAGGACGCCGACGGCGAGTGCTCCGACGACGACCACCACGACGACGGCGGCAGCGGCCGAGTGGCGGCCGAGTAGAGTGGCCGCGGCGGCGACCGCCGCAGGGCCCCGAGGCACCGCGCCACCGCGTCCACGACGACGACCACGGCGGCGGCGGCGGCTGAGGCCAGTGGCGGCCGAGTGCGGTGGCAGCGGTTGCGATCGCCGCTAAGCCTCGAGGCACCGCTCCACCCTGTCCACGTCCTCGGCGTCTGGCAGGCTGCTCCTGACGTGGGCCAAGACGCCTCCGCGCGCCGACGGGCAGGGCGCCGCGCGGGCCACAGTCCGTCGCCGTCGCGCTCATGTTGGCCGTGGCCGTTCCGGTGGCTGTGGGCAAGGCCGTCGTCGTCGTCGTTGTGATCGTCGTCGTCGTGATCGTCGTCGTCGTCGCTCGTCGTCATTGTCGTCGTCGTCGTCGTCGTCGCCGTCGTCGTCGCCAACGTCGTCGTTCGTCGTCGTCGTCGTCGTTCGTTGTTCGTCGTTCGTCGTTCGTCGTCG